>JAGGAR010016249.1:0-12043 GCA_017657315.1 Termitomyces sp. K1Ag
GTTCTGCTTCAGAGGCTCGTGGATTCTCCAGCAATTCGTCCTGACTACCCCTTTTGAGTCCTTGGACTGATCCTATTTTCATTCATCTTGTCCTAACGTCTAAAAAATTCTTTCTGTCACTTCATCCACTGCTCCTCATCTCAAGAGCACCCAGGATTCATAAGCGCTCGCCGGTTTCCTCCACCCAGAGGTTTTAGAGAAGTCTGGTCAGAGATCATTGGCTGTATACATTTCCGTGTGTAGTCCTCCGCTGCTCTGAGTTCAACAAGTCTTTGGAGCGCCCGGTGCACTCGTTGTCGATTCCCTCATCTTGTTTCTTCTGAATTGCTTATAAATTCTTCTCAATATTGCTGACAACCTGAGATATCTTTCTCATTCGGCCTCGTATTCGTGACCTGGTTGAACGCTCGACACATTCTGTGGCTGGCAGCTGCTGCCTGCTTTTTGAGAAAATACACAACGTCGATGGTAAACTCAATATTCAAGCCTCTCTAATCAAGATTACGGCCTGAAATCGATCAGACAAATAGGCTGATAGCAACGACTCCAAACCATAACAGCTGTCAGCTGTTCTCCACATTTATCGGCCCAAGGCCTCGACAGAACTCTGGCTGAATCTATAGCATGTCCGTGATTGCTCAAATGAAGGTACTGCACCATTTCCTTGATGACAGCAAGGCATACACGACTCATTTTATTTTGTTGACTCGAACACTTTGAACTCCGGTCAGGTAGAATTCCATCTTGCCCGCTACTCGCGCTACTTATCTTTGGAAGTTCTTTCTCTATGTGCCCCGATCCTTCGTGCGATACCCTGTCACGGAACCTATAAATCAATAGATGCGATCCCGAAACATTAGGCCTCGTTTACTTACGAACCAAGTTTCCCCCCCGATCTGCTCCTCTTCAACTTGGATATGATGAGATCTGGCTACTCGACATCATGCCCAGGACATCAATTCTCACACCTGTCCAGAGCATCTTCATACGCTCGTGGCCTGCTGGATAATTATGCAGCAAATTGATTCATCGAAACTTTTCTGCTCGACCAATGCCGAATCTGATATTCTAATAATATACTAGAGCCCCTACCACGACTGTGAAGCCTGGACGCCGGCTCTGAAGACGTCAATTTTTTCACTTAGTCAGTTGTGGTCAGGTAGACGACACGTCGATAGGTCATCGAAGCATTAATGGGGTAGTGGTAACCTGGGTCGTTGCCATATGGTTTCGTATATCTCGACCCGCCGGGGGTTCGATTCCCCCTTAATGCATAATGAATGATCTGAATCTCAGCCAATTTTTAGATTCGGCTTGACCGAACAGTATCGCTTCTTGGTCGATCTGCTTTGCCAGCTGCTCTTTCTCTCAATTCTACAGTTTCTACTTGCTACCTTGCAAATATTCTTTTTCATGATATCTATCCGCCGTCTCCACCTACACCATGGCATCCGACTTAAAGCGAGTCAGACAGTGACAACGTCGACATGGACATTGACGTGGATATTCCACATACTGCCGTCTTGCCAGCTGGCAGCGTGGATGAAGACGAAGATGGCCAAGGGACTGAGGACGGGGAAGGCGAAGACAGAGACTAACTCGAGCCAAAATATGAACAAGGCGTACTCTCGACCACCTCTGCTGCGTCTCACTTGAAATTACATTGAAAATGCGCGTCTTCATGTACGTACTACTACTGACACACCCATATTCGAATCCGAGGACGAGGACAAGGACAAGGAATCAGGACAAGCACCCGCTTACATTGAGACAGGCTGCGCTCGAGAGTATGTTGGACCCTTCGCACGTGTGGCTTGAGAGCATGAAGGGCAAGGAGAGGGGAAGAGGGAGGGGAAGGATTGATTGGGGAGGCGGAGATTCAGAGGAGAGCACGAATTTTGTAGAGAAGAAATTGGAGGACGAGAAGGTTCGTTTTTCTATTATTATTCTTTCTTCGTGTGCTACGTATATACGCGTACTTATGCACGAATATTGAACAGCAGGCAGCAAAAAACAACCCCACCTGCGCAATAAACATACCAACACAGCAGCTGACCATGGGCACCGACTCGGACGAAAATCGCATGGACAACGATTCGATATTCACCGGTCACCGGTCACCGCCAAACAAACCACTGCCTCCATCGTCTTCACTAACTATGTACTGCTAGATCTCCACCACACGCGTCACCTCCTTCAACTCCACGACATCAACAGAATCGCGCATGTCAATAACATTCTCCTTCCCCCCCTTCCCTTGAACATACACCCCAGGAGGAGATCAACTATCCAACCCGCCTGACGAGCTGTGCAGCGCGGGGTGTGGATGCCTGTTCCAGGATCGGCTCGTGAAGGATTGGACGAGGGATGCATGCAGGACGGAGTGTGAAGGTGTTGAAGGGGCGGCTGGCAGAGTGAAGTGACTGTTCATCCTGGTCCATGTGGTGTGGGTGGTGTGCGAGTGGGACTCTAGACGTATGCGCTGTTCGTAACGTTGAATTGTAGATTGGATGGGTAGGAACTATCTCATGCAGCATACTTATTATGATCACGTAGCGCTCACGTACATAAATTAAAAGTACATATGATAACCCTATTAAGACTTATAAACCTGCCTTTCATTGATTGGGAAAGTTTGAACGTTTTTTGCGTGTTGAAGTTCACGAGATGTCGATGAACACCAGTACTTTGGTCGATTGCATTGGGTTACAATTTGGGCTTGTCGGCCTCTATCAATATGGTCATGAAAAAACCCTACAGATCAGATAAATGAACCGATACTCGATGGTGCATTGACAGAGCGGTCGTGCAGACTGAAACTACTTCAGGGGTATCGGTCAGCTGAGAAATAGTAAAATATAGACAAATATACCTTGTTTCCTTTCACCATGGCAAACGACGTCGACTTGCTGCAACTCTATAAATTATTCTCTGATATCTCTACCATCCCTTGAAGCTCGCTTTCCCACGAAGAACCGAAGAAAACAAACGGACCTCATCTTCGCGACCAACGACCTTGCGTCACCTTGGAGACAAGGAAGCCAGGAACGAAGAACCTCACCCGACCCCCGATCAAGCATCGAGTATTTCAGTGCACATTTCTTGGTAGAGACTTTCTTTTCCACCTTACCATTTCGCTCATCACGATGCTCAGAATGAAATCTTTTGTGATGTAAAACGTACACAGCGCGGCCCATCCCCTTGCGATCTGGCTATCTGCTGTACCAGCCCGGACGGAGTGGATTTCTTCCAGGAGCTGATCAGTAAAGTTTCAATAAAGATCCAGCGGCGGATTATTCGCACACGATGCGATCTCCATCTCACGACTGAAACTCGTGAGAGTACGGGAACACTCCTGACCCCGTTTTCTCCTGGTCTATCTTTGTTGTTCTAGTCAAAGTCTGTCATAGGTGTGAGAGGTGCCATTCTGCTGGAGTCTGGACTTCCGAGTCGACGTATGGTTGTTAGGTCACATGACCGCGTCGACACCAGCCTTGCCAATCACCAAGTCGCCTCATCTCGACGACCATGTTCTTCGAACTCCCGCCGATGCCTATTGCTCTTGCCCAGCGCATTACTCTCCTACTTGCCTTAAAATTTTGCACCTGGTATTCTCCTCAAGTACTGGGCCCTCCTCGACTTGAGATTCCTCTTCCCCGACGTCCAACCCACACCGTACAACCTCAACCAACGCGTACCATATCTATCGAACATGCCCGCCCGTTCCCATCACCACATCTCTTCCTAGGCCCACTCGGATATAGCATCTTTGTTATATTTGCTGCTGTGGCCGCCACCATCGTCTTGGGCTCTTTCTTACATCTATGCCAAATCACATTCATCACGATCTCTCGGTTTTTTGTTGGTCCCGCCCAGCGTGTTTCATCTGACAGTGGCCTTTTGGGCCCTTCAGGCAACGACGCCACCCCCTGGACCTCTCTTTGCTCCTTACAAAGAGCAAGATGAAGCCGACTGCCACCCTGTATCTCCAAGAAACTCCCGCCCTGATCCCACTCAAAATCCAGTTCCCTTCCCGCCCGATATACAAGATGGTCCCTTTGAATCTGCAAGCACTGCTTCCCTGCCATTTTCTCCTGATTGGGAAGATTGTACTATGTACTCTTCCAACCACCCGCCTGATTCACAAGGTAATGCCCCCTAGCCTTTCAGTATCTCCACAACTGATCTCAAATTCATTTCAGACGCTCCCAACACCTTCGAATATACGCAAACAACTTTGGGCACTGCGCCGAGAATCTTCAATGCTAAACACACCGCCATTGAGGCCCTATCCAATTCCGGAGGTAATAATTTAAAGCTTCAGACCTCTTTAAAACTAAGCTAAATCACCTCAGGAATCCTCAACACGTTCGACATTCGAGACGAATCCTCCAGGTTGCTGATTGCCTCCAGTGACGAGCCGCCTACCACTATAGAAGCACCAACGCTGCATTCGTCTATTTCGTCTATGAATGCCCCATATACCACAACAATTCCCAATTCACTAGGTGATATTCCCTTTGAACCTTCGAATACCTTAGTATTGATATTTGTTTTAGAAACGGCCGCGCCCAAGAGTTCCTTTGACACAGAACCGATAGAAGATACACCAAATGACGATTCTCAAAGTCCTTACAATCACGATTTGACAATCGTCGCCGTGGAGTCCGCTGCTGGAGACAATAGTGCTTTCGAACCCAGTATGGATGAGATCTATGACGATCCTCCAATTCCTCAGCTCCTTCCCCTCGTTCCTAGTGGGCATGCTTCTGTCTTGTCTGCAGACGTGGTACTCCTTCAGCACTACATGACTAGAATGCTAGAGGTGCAACAGGAACAGCGTATGAGGGAGAACTTTATGTTCGTACACATCATCAAGAAATGGCAGGTAAGGGCCACTCGAAAGGAAAGAAAATGCAGGTCCATCGATGCAGCACACTGTAAATCGGAGGCAGAACGTCGCGAATTGCTTGCGAGTCTCCAGCAATCAGAAACAAAATGGGAAGGACGGGTCGCCGCACTGTTGGCGATATTTGACCGCTATATAGACCATAGTGACACTCTTACGCGCGACCTCGCCCAAATGAAGACCGATAACGACAGCTTGAGAAACACCATTGGGAGTGCCAGAAGGACCAACGACACGTTGACAAGGACAAACAATGTTTTGAGAGGAGATATCAACGATCTGAGAAGAAGTAACCAGAGATTACTACTGGAGGTAGCTCCTCCTGCTTGTGAGTCGGTGATTGTATGGTCCTTTACAGTTACCTAACGTCTTTTGTTCTTTTCTCAAGATAACCAGGCTCTCGCAGAAGGCGCATTTGATGAATGGTCAGCTGCGGTGGTCTCGGGTGCAGCTGCATTTGCACCACCCCAACGGTCCGACTGTAAGCTGCCTTTATCGCCTACGTCTTACTCCTGATGATGACCGCCCTTGTAGATTCACGATCCCAGAACATGCACGTTGGAGGTCCACCTCGCCCAACAGGCCCGCCTCCCAATTGTGAGTCCTCTCCTTGCATCGTTCTGGGTCACCTCGCTTACCGCGTTGGATCCAACCGAGCCCCGCTCGCGATCCAAACTGAACAGTCAGTTCTTGAAACAGGATGTCGCCTTATTCGAAGAGTGTGGACCTTTATCAAGGCTGGACCAATCGGCAGAGCAGGACGTCTCCTTGTTCAACTCTCTCAACAAGGATGGACGATCATCAGGACAGGACCGGTCGGAGAAATAGGACGTCTCCTCATTCAGCGAGGGACTACAGTTCTTGGAACAGGACCGCTCATCGAGACAGGGAGTCTACTCGTTCGACAAGGAAGGACAATTATTGCAACAAGGCCAATTGCCACAACGAGACTTCTCTTTCAACTCGGAACAAGATCGATCATCGATGCAGGTGGTTTCTTCATCATACAAGGACGATCAATAACCGGTCGTTTGCTCTTCCTACCGAGACGGTTACATCCGAATGCCGAGAACGAACCCAACCAAGTGGTATTCCTTGGCCGACTACATCATCTCACTCTGCAAGCTTTGCGTTCGCTCATGCGATCCGGCCGTTCACTTTTCATCAGATGACACACACTACCCATACAACACTGCTCTTAATCCACACGACCTGCAGCGCGTCGTCACGATCAGCTTCATGTATTCTGTCGACTTGTGGATACCCATTTTGATACCTTTGCACAATCTACTCATTGTCAAGGACCCTAGTATCCTACCATATGCATTGCAAACGTTTGTATAGTAGCTTATTCCATACTTAATATCAATTCTCTTACACATTCGGACCGAATCGGTTCCCCAACTTTTGAATTATGCAACTGCGAAAGTTGCCACGTGCAACTTGCATTCTCTCTTTCATCTACTGGTTCACTGCAAAGGAGCGACTAGCGCTTATGGAAGACACTGAGTAGCTGCAAGCTTAAGTCAGTGACACTGGGGTCTCAGTATGTACCTTATATTTGCTAACTTTGATGCTGTGAGATGGCTTCGAGCCTGCGGAAAAACATCGATCGCATGGATCTGCCTGCGCCATGATTTGGCCATGGACTTTCCACCACTGCGCCATTGCAAGATTGTGACCACACAATCTCACAAACGTTGAATATTTCGATCTATTGGGTACACACGCCGCGCTTCAAAGGCACCCTTAGAAATTGAGAATCGAGATAAAGTGAGGGAAATAGGTAAACTACCATGAAAGCCGTCCCGGAACTTACCAACGAAGTGCAACTGACGAGGCAGTAACATGGGTCTTATTCTTTATATTCCCTGAGCTTGCACTTGTTCTCTGATAGACTGTGGCTAATGTTCTAGACAAATTCTTACAGAAATTGACAGGGTTTCTTGTTCGCTTTCAAGTTCGCTTTATCGAGGATGATCCAAGTCGACGTGTTGATCAATGCTGGCATACGTATGTGTTTCCCCCCATGCTCAGTGACTCGGAAGTGAATTGGACAGGCTACATACTCTGGCTATGCAATACCCGTGACAATGCATGAAGGGCAAGAACAACTGTGAACGTTCTAGAGCCCCAATTATGCGCTCACCGACAACTGTTTACTCTGTTTCAAGTCACCACTACAGCCTCCAATACCTCCGACATTAAATCTGCTCGAAGAAAAAGATAGTTTTCAATAGTATTGATCCTGTAGCTAGGATGTGGTGTATAATACATGACATGACAATACAAACGAATAAATTACAAGTTCTTGCCGGATAAGACATTATGACGCTGCCTCATATGCTCTTCTAGTACGTCGGTAAGGGGGCCTAGTGGAAGTGGGACGTCCCTGCCCCTCTGCGCAAGTAGACTCTCTGCCCACGCTTGATCGACCGGATCCAGCTGGTTGACCACCATCGGTGGTACCTCGTTCGACCTCGTAACCACGCGATTTGGTACCTTTATCGAAGCTGAGGACAGTGCCTGAGCCGCGATTTCAGCAACAGAGGGAGGTATCGAGCAGGTTGCTGTCCTATTGCCACGTTCAAGCTCTTGGTGCCAGTGTACAGCATATCCTTGCGCCTCATCGCTCTCAGACGACGAGCCATTCACATCATCAAGCTGAATATTGTTTGGATGGAGGCATCGACTGCTCACGGCGAAACCGTCCCATTGAACGGATTCATGCTCACTATAGTCTTGTTCATCATCGGAGCTACAGGGTCTGTCGCACTCACTCTCTGTTGTCGATGGGTAGATAGATTCGTCAGACAGCACCCCAAATCTTTCATCCTCGGTGGGGATGTCAGATTCATGGCGTGATCGAGTTGCAAGTCGAGACTCAATCGACGATGAAGGATGAATCTCGGACTCAGTCTCCAGAGCCTGTGCATCGCGGAATGCTTCGAACAATTCAGAGGGAGAATGGTGGAAGTTCTGCAGAGGTGAACCAGGGATTTCGGTTGCCCCTGGCAAGGAAAGAGAGTGAGCGCTATGAGAATCGTCATCCTGACCGTCAATGATGGGGGAGGATGACTTCGAATCAGCACCCTCTACGGTACAGGGATTGTCAGGCTCTATAGTAGTAGAAGGGCTGCTGGACAGGCAAAGCGTAGGGCCATCAAAAGAAGTCTCGACTGTGGTAGTGTCGGGAGTTGACGCTGATGGTGAAACTATATTTGATGTACAGGGCACTTGGGTCGACGACAGACCAGCCAGAGAGTCTGCAGCTGAAGGTTGATTAATAGAGGATCAAGGGTAAAAGACGGCTAGAGATCTTACCTGAACTGGAACCATTCTCTTGTAGAATATGAGGATTTCCTACTAAGGATGGTCCACCCTCCGAGCCTAGGGAAGTTAAGTTAGTCGTGTTGCCTTTTGATGTTCAGAGGATGATTTCACCCACCGTCGGACTCAGCAAGAAGTTTGGGAGCCCCTGCGCTACCCACGCCGTAAGCTAGTGTCCTTTTCCGAATCTTCAGCAGATGTAGGACGTAGAGAATAGTGAAACAGATCAAAGAAATTGCGACAATAGCGAAGTAAAGATAGGAATGAAATGAGATGGGCCAGTCTGACGACCTGTTGGGGATGTTTACCGGGTTGATGTTGCCTTCTGGACCGTGTGTCAAGTTGTGGGCCTTGGATGCGTCTGCCATAGGACATGCGGGGCTGATATCGGCCTCGAGGGTCACATTGGCGGACGGAGTTCCCGACTCAGTCTGGTTTGCAGGACCCCAACCATCCCTAAGGGGTCTTGATGGTAGTGAGGTGGGGAATTCTTCGGGCAGTAAGCTCTCCGTGGAAAGACTAGAGCTTTTGCCAACTGCAGGAATTCCTGCTAGAGGTGGAAGACGTAGAAGCCTTTGAAGCTCAATGAGATCACTTAGATCTTCATGGCGGGGCGAGTATACAGGCAGAGGAGGAAGTTCCCATTGTTTAGGACCGTACTGATACGACCATCCAAGAAGATCTGCCAGAGTCATGTTCCCGATGAAAAGGGTAGCTGGGGTCAGTTGGGGTAGGGGAGGTAACAAGACGATATTTCCCAGGCAGAAAATTATTGTGACAACGGGAAGAATTGTCCTCTCCATATTCAACTTGGCGAGGTAGCACAGATGGAAATCGAAGTGGATTGTAACAAACAAGCCTGTCACTCACCTGCCAGCGTCACCATAGTTTCAAGTTAACGTGAAGCATCACATGACCGCGTTCTCAAAGCACACCTCTATGAATTTCATGTCGATGGATTCCAACTTTTTCGACGCCAACCATGCATATCACACGAATACTTGACCTCTCTTGTGCAGCCACAATCTTTCTCTTTATCACTTTCCAACTCATGCCTACCTTATTTGACTTCTATGTTACTGGCTTCTGCCTTCATACACTCGCTGCCGGGAACCATCCCCGTGGGATCATGGGCGATATAGTCTGCCACCACTCGACCGCTCCTCGTCTCTATGCATCCTCTCTCGATCGTATCTTAGTGCTACGAGAACTCGCCAAGGAAGACTTTCATTCTGCCTCCGCCTCAGCCGATACCTGTACTATTATACGGTCCGTCCAGGACAATGGCCCTCCATTCTCTTGCGATGTCAGCGAGTATCGAAAGGAAGCGCAGGACCACCTTCAACTTATGGTAAACAAAGCTGAGCTCAAGCATCAAAATCACTTGGAAATTCTTGCACACTGGGATCGCCATCGCCACGCCGCTGTTGAAAGCGCCCTCCAATTTGCCTCTTCACCAGAACGACAACGTCAAGCTAGAGAAGGAATATTCAAGCTTGCATTCTTTACGATTCTCATGTCTATATTCCTCTGGCGAGGCATCCGCCCAACTCCAACAACCCTCGCTCACTTCCAACCTCCCCAGCAAGCAAGCAACAAGGGTTCCCCGGTATGGATCAAGATCGAGGACGACGATGACGAGGAGGTAAAGCTGTTATCAAGACCTCATATGGCACAACTGCGAGAAGCTCCCGCAGCTCTGCCCTCAAGGGCTCGGTCTCTACCGGCGTTCAGGCGTTTGGTTACCTGAAGATCGGGGAGGCGAATAGTTTGGTAAGTCTCGACTGCATTACAGTATTGTGTTGGGCCGTAATCATGCTATCACAGGTTGTCGAAATCAATGATGCTTGGGTGTTTCACTGGTGAATGGAGTTCCATAGATTTCCAACTGGCTTCGTGAGCTTGAATTATTTTTCTATGTACTATATATACTCTTTCCATACTATATGTCACATCATCTTTAATAAACTGAATAGTAACTCGTAGTGTTAACAAACGCTGTTTGTAAGTGGAAAGGGTATGTGGTACCGCCCCGGATGGGATCAATTTTAGAGATTGAAAAGAGGTAGATTGGCGGCTAAGGCGGTGTGGGAAAAGTGTCGGTGGCGCAATGTAATGAGAAAAGCCTTGAGACGTACAAGAATGGGTAATGTGGCCCGAGCAATCCCAGGCAATGTCCGAGTATGCTCTATAGCTTCTAGTACCTATCTTGGTAATATTTATCACGTACATGACATGTCTACAGTGGGGGAAAGACAGTGCCAATTCACGCTGACAGACGAGAGCCCTTCAAAGTTGAGATGAACACATCGAACGACGCATGTTCCCCTGTTAACAAGGAATCAGCAAGGTCAATATATACGGGTACATAAAAGATATCAAAAGAACAAGACAAAGAGTATGAACATAGAAAAGAGGGAAATCATATTGGACTCAGAGTCAACAGTCAGGTTTCAATTCTACGTGCTAGGTCAGCCACCTTCAAGGACTCCAACACATTCTAGGGGGATTGAACGAGTGAGACTGAAAATAAGGAAGACGGAGGCGTAGAGCTTCATTTGCATGATGGAGAAAGAGTTGTATGCTAGTCAAATGCAAGTGTTCAGCAAAACCTGGGGAGCAAGAGTACAGAACAGGTGCTTTTATACATCCTGAGTGGCATTAGTATGTATGGAGACGAGAGTAGTGAGGATCAAAGAATAACGGAGGCGAACAAGCCGGCCCATTATGCATTTCCATTCGACAGCGGGATAGCTTTCATGCTTTCATGCCTTCATGCCTAAGTAACGCTAAAAGCGCTCAGCACAGCTACAGCTTTGAAGCCACATGAAAACGAAGCTTCCATTTTCGGCTTGCTCGGGGGGTTGACCACATTTTCGGCAACTTCGGCATTTGCGCCGACAGACACTTCGATTTTCAATACCTTCCGAGTCGTCGCATTTCTGGAATTAGTTCAGTACTCAGCACTAGGTAAGCCTACTCAGTCCTTGTATCATAGATGGGCATTCGAAATTTATCGCATGTGAAGACGTTATTTTGTTCAGACAACAACGAATACCTCAAGTGTTTCAAGCGGAGTTTATATATATTCTGCCAGTACTGGCCCGACTTGTTTCTTTATCTCCACTGTCGCCTCACCTTTAGCGGTACACCTGTCTCAATCATCGTTCCGAGTTCAAGAAACATTTGGAGTGTCTGCATATTCGGTGTGCAACTCCCTCTTTCAGAAGTTCAGAACTTCGAAAATTCCCCCTTATGTACTAACTTCCATCACTGGCGATGTGCCGATTATTTTCCGAATTGATTTCTAGTGTCGTAGTTTCACAGTTCCCTACTGTTCACAGCCTGCGATGTCTACTAAGTCTCCTGTCACAAGTTTCCCTCCTATCTCCTCATGGATTTCCTTGATCTTTTCTTTCGGGCTTCCGTATTCGTGACCGATCGAAAGCCCAACTTGAGTCCAACACGTTCAAGTTCTGCTCCTGTTCTTCTTTTGGGAAAAACTGACAGAAGAAGGACAGGAGATAAGTAACAGGTGTCATTCGTGTCCGCATTTATCAGTCCAAACTTTGACAGAACTCTGGGTGTATTTTATAGCATGACCGAAATTGTTTAAATAAAGGTAACATGCATATGCCTTCGTCACGAGCCTTTGCTTTAATACTTTCGCTAATCAAATCTTTAGGTTTTTGATTCAATTCAACAATAACCCTATTTTTTCTTCGACGACTGCAGGATCATACGGTACTCGTCGTTACCACAAGCACTTCCAACTATGGTTAATGCACCGGCCCTATCCTGGGT
>JAGGAR010016250.1:0-11994 GCA_017657315.1 Termitomyces sp. K1Ag
GTGTCGGCTGCAGGCTGGGATGGGCCAGGGCTGACGTCTCTGCGGCGAGTAGCTGTGGATGCGGGTTGGCTCTTCAAGATTGAGCGGGTTGCGGGGCGTATGGGGGTGTCGAGGGTCACCCTGGATGTCGCTGGGAAGATGAGGTAAAAACGCTAGGATCAGGTAACTGGCAGATGATGTCCGATGAGCCACATACTGGGAGAGTCTGTTTTGTGCTTTTTGCTCGACGTATTGGCCGCTTGGGCCGCCTTGCGCTTGCGGCTGTCGTCGTTGTGCATGGTAGAGAGAGAGAGCAGACTGTCGGACGTCCAACACGTTCTGGGGAACGCCGTCTGTCAGATTTATTGGTTATCGCATGTCCAAATTTGGCCAGAGCAATTTCCTTTTTAGCCACGGCCGTCCGTTGGCCAGTGGCCACAATGGCCACAATGCTGTGATAGATCTGGTAAGACTATGGTCCGCCTCTCACCGATCAGAAAGACTAGATTCGACTCTACGAGATTTATCTGTTGGAACATGCATATGGCGGTCTACATACGCAACTTGACACAACCTTCTCCAGTCACTGATCTTGGGTCTGACGACCAGCGATACCATGTATTCTACGGTCCAGTGAGCCAACATTCAACGCACGTTCCCATACATTGCATTTCCCTGTACAAAGTGGCCACTGCTGAACGGAACTAGTGAATGACTGCCTTTATGCTGAGCGTGGAGGACGTAGGGAATAGCGGTCTACCTCGGCCTATCTATGTAAGTCGTGGGGGTGGCAAAAAGCGTAGAACTCAGGTCAATCGTGGAATCCGTTTTCCTGGAAACAACTTGAATGTAGAAGATTATGTAGAGGAGAGGATCCTTCCTCATATGGCATGTAATTAGGGCATGAATGCATCATTGCTTTCTGTACATGTGCAAGTTATCTCGATATTTTTGTGGTTCGGGAGTGTCGCGGGATTATTATTAGCCGCTCGATTGTCGACCTCGTGGACGATGCTGCAAGGAGGTTATGTAAATTCCAGCTATCTCTGAAAATTTTCAGCTCCACATGACACACTACTGAGAGAGCATTCGTGAGTTAGATGAAGCCAGCCTTGGATTTCTCGTCCTGTGCGTGGGCGTAAGTTTAAACAACGGCGGGCCAGGGTTTATCTCGGCGGCGATAGAGGTTTCTATGTGTTGGTTTGAATATGTGGCGGGCCCAGAGTGGTTCAAGCCAAAAGAGCTGCCTCGTTATGTAAGCCTAATATGCAATTTAGAGTCTAAATCGCGACTCGGAGGAGGAATTACTTAGGCCGGGATATTGGAATTCTATCGTCTATCAAGCTCTATATAAAACATGGTATCCTTTGATACATCTATATCGTCAATACCCCATCGTACGCCCCCTCTTTCTCTCAGGCTCCCTGCCTTATGCCCTGCCATTTAGCCTCTCTTAGCCGCCATCTCCAAAACGATGAAGCACTTCCTCCACTTCTGCACGAGCTCCATGAGCTCCGTAGCTCTGTGCTCAGTCTTGCGTCCAATTCCGAGTATATCTTCTCTGGCAGCCAAAATGAGGATATATCTGTGCGTGGCCTGTCTATCATGCGTCATCGATCATCTTCCATACATATATCAACGTCTATCAGGTATGGGAGAAGCAGACTTTCACACTGAAAAGCACGCTTCGCGGGCACACCGGTAGTGTGCTGGCCTTAGAGCTAGCGAAAGAAAAAGACTGGCTGTTCAGTTCGTCGGGTGAGCGCGACGCGTCTCTATACGCTCTTTCTTTCATTGACGCGTCGCAGGGGACAGCACCGTGCGGGTACGCTTCTTTTATCTTGAAAATTATCTCCCTCTCACAATCGACCAACAGATCTGGCACACGACCAAACTCACGCCGCTCTACGTCCTCTCGCCGTACCTCGAAACCGGCGCAGGCGACCTCTTCTCCCTCTCCTGGTCTCCCTCTCTCCAAACCATCTACATAGGCTGCCAGGACACCTCTCTCCAATGGTATGACTTTACCGGCCTCGTCTCCTCTACTTCTCTCTCCTCACCAACTAAAAACTCCTCCTACACTGACCTCGCCTCCCTCTCACACACCGGCACTTCAACCCCCTCCACCACAGCTCCACGGAAAGCCCACAAGTTCTTCGACAGCTATCCCCAGTACGCACGTCGGCCTGCTGATTTACTCGCCAAGAACCCAAGTACGAGCGGAAGACAAGAGTCGAGCAGCCCGCCCGAGGCAGAGTACCCACCAGCGGAGCATGGGCTGCTCGACGTGTCGGCGACGAACGTGATCGATTCAGCACATTATGGGTACATTTATTGTTTGGCGCTTTTGGATTACGATGGGAGGGAGAAAGATAGTGGGAGTGGGAGTGTGCAGCTTGCGACGGGGAGTGGGGATGAGACGGTCAAGGTACGTTTGCCTAGTTGATTCAATTCTATTGCGTGTACTCAATTTAATATGGTGTAGTTGTGGGAGTGCACACCCAAGGGCCCAGTCCTCGTACACGAGTTTGAGTGCGCGCACGGCGCAGTGCTGGCACTCGTGGCGCAGAATGAGACGATATATGCGGGGTGTCAAGATGGGTATGTCAAAGTTTTGGATCTGGAGACTAAAACGCTTGTTCGAACTATCATCGTTCAAGAGGTACGCGTTTTCGCTCTTGTCTCTTTGCTCTTGGTTGAGCATCGTATTGACATTCCCAAGGGCGTCGACATCCTCTCGATGTCAATGATAGGCTCGGATTTGTACACTTGCTCCGCGGATGGTTGGATCAAAGTAAGTAAGCTTATACTTACTACCCCCTCTCTCTACCAATCCACACCATCTTACCGTCCCCACAGCGCTGGTCCGCCTCCTTCGACTGCACCGCCTCCTGGCAGGGCCACGACGGCATCGTCCTCTCCTCCTTCATCGACCTCAAACACTCCAGCTCCGCCCGTCTCGTCACAGGCGGGAACGACAACTACATCAAAGTATGGGAAGTCGATCCCCCGAAACCGCGTAAAGAGGATCGAAGGCTGCTTCCTCGAGCGGATGATAATGAAAGTTTTACTGGTGCGTCCAATGCGCTTGGGTGTCTTCCTTGTTCCCTGGATGATTGACCATTTGAGTTTCACATGTACATGTAGATGTAGATACGATGACTTACGCGCTATCAAAGTTCATCTCGGTACCCAGCGTCAGCTGTGCACCCTCCCATACTGAAGACTGCAGACAAGCCGCGATATGGCTTAAGAAATGCCTCAATCAGCTCGGGGCGCATACATCTCTCGTTAGTCCCCCTCTCGCTGTGATGAATCGAAGCTCCGTTCTCACGATTCGGTCACGCAGCTCCCAACAGGCGAAGGCAAGAACCCCCTCGTCCTCGGCACCTTCAGCGGCACCAAAGGCGACAAACCAAAACCCCGCGTCCTTTTCTATGGGTTCGCCATTCTCTTTTCCTCTTCTCCCCTTGCATCCCACTCACACTAACTCTCTTATCATGTAGGCACTACGATGTCATCCCCGCCCCCAAACAAGGCTGGTTATCGGACCCGTTCACTCTCACAGGACGCAATGGCTACCTCTACGGGCGCGGCGTGACGGACGACAAGGGTCCCATTATCGCGATCGCCTGCGCCGTGGCGGACCTGCTTTCTCGTCGGGCGTTGGGGTGCGATCTTGTGTTTTTGATCGAGGGGGAGGAGGAGTGCGGGAGTACGGGGTTTAGAGAGACAGTGGGGAGGTATAAGGTGTGTGTTTTTTCTTTTCGTTTTTCGTTGTTTTTTCATTGAGGAAATGGTTGATATGTTAATGGTACATTTAAGGACACGATTGGGGATATTGATGCGATTTTGGTGAGCAATTCGACATGGATTGGGGAGGATAAGCCGTGCATTACGTATGGTTTGAGAGGGGTCGTACATTGTGGACTTGAGGTATATGTTCTGTTCGGATGTTCCTTGACATATGCTTACATCAAGTTCGTACCCCCAGATATCCAGTAAGCTTCCGGACCTCCATTCAGGAGTCGAGGGTGGCGCTGTTGTAGAACCAATGTTTGACATGTACGTTTTCCCTCTTAGAGTTCTCATCTCGAGTATTCACGTGGCCATGGTTGTAGGGTACGATTGCTTGCGTCTCTTACAGACGGCCAGCGGAGGGTACAGATTCCTGGTTTCTGTATGTCTCCGTATGCCTGATATCAGGAACATTGTATTTACGATCTACATAGATGACCACGTACGACCGCAAACGGAGGAAGAAAAGGACCTGTACAAGCTCCTTTCAGACGTGACTCAACGGCCTGCAGCGTCACTTTCCTCCAGGTGGCGGGAACCCTCTCTCACGCTGCACACGATCGAAGTGTCTGGCCCGAAGAGTACGTGCAATGCTACCTATTGAAATACCCGGTGGGTACTGAGATCCCTTGTAGATGCCACCGTCATTCCCGGGCTTGTCAAGTCTCAAGTCTCCGTTCGTATCGTCCCTGATCAGGACCTGGACACGATCACCAAGGCGTTGGTTGACTATCTGGAATCTTCATTCAGGATACTACAATCGCCCAACAATCTCAAGGTATTACCTCGTGGTGATCCCGTGTGACTTGTACAAGTTACTGATAATGTTATTCCAGGTCAAGGTCGAACACGCGGCGGACTGGTGGCTGGGGAACCTCGATGACCACTGGTTCAAATCGCTTGAGAGCGCAGTGCAAGATGTATGGGGTGTTGCTCCTCTGCGCATTCGAGAAGGCGGGGTGAGCATTTCCCGAAAAGAGAGTCTGATGTGATGATTGATTTTATTCAGTCCATTCCATCTGTGCCCTACCTCGAAAAAGAATTCGGATGTCATGCACTCCATCTACCGATGGGCCAAAGCTCGGTGAGTTACTTATCCCTTTCTCAACTTTTTGCTTACTCACCCGGTTTGTGCATTCAGGATCAAGCCCACTTGCCTAACGAGCGCATTTCACTTAAGAATCTGCATAAGGGCAAGGCTGTTGTAGAGAAGTTCCTTCTTAATATCGCAGAAAAGTGTATTCCGGACGCGCGTTGACTTCGCGGCTTCTTGAGGTTCTCTTGTTTATTAGATTGATTCATTCCCTGCTATCCTCACCTCTATCAAGGCTACTATACTCTCGCTTTGATAATTCTGTCTGTCATCATGTCTTGTAATCTTTGTTAATTAGTAATTTTGTAGAATTATGTGCTGCATTGAATTTGCACTGGCGCTAATTTATGTGCAGCGGGGTCTGCCGTTATCACGCTGTCCACGAAGGAAAAGTATTCAGCTGCTGCCATGGCATTAAGAGGTATTTGAGCGCAATTTACTTGAAATTCCCGCTACTCGTTAGTGGGTTTTGCGGGACGAGTGATTTGCGCCAAACGCTCTTGTCTCGGTGGATGATCACGTGTTCCTTTCCCCTCGTGCGTTGCTCCTTTTTTGCCTCCTCCAGGAATATGCTCCGTTCCTCCTATACACCGTGTTTTGTTAGGCAGAGAATTGCTGGACCGTGGGGAACAGTTTGCCGCTGAGATGGCAGTCACATGCGTGAAGACCGGTTGAATTTAATGCTACAAGTTTGATGTGTGCAATCTGGACTCAAATATGTATACGATGGGATGAAAGTTGAAGTTGTGGGTGGTGAATTTAACGCTACAAGTTTGTGTGTGCATTCTGGACTCAAATGTATATGATGGGATGAAAGTTGTGAGTAGCGGGCGCTGCGTCCGGAGGGCGCCCGTTGTGTTTATTCGCAAAGTATACTATATGTGAGATGATTCGAAAGTAGCCTTCAGGAAAACGCATGTCATGTGTTGTGCTCTGTAATACCGCTTGTGGCGCCGACTGAAATCCTCTCATGAACGCATAGCATGTCAATGAATGTTAGAATTTCAGTTGGCAACCTCTGACTGTACGTTTTGTCGTCCAGTGGGCGATCAACCGACCCCCAGGCCTTACTACCTGCAGGTGGCATTCAAAGAATAATATATTCATATCTTCTAGTTCCACGTGGTTTTTCTCATCGGACTTGACCTCCGCTCCATTTCTGTTTCCTTTCGGTTTTCCACTACAGTCTCCTATAACCTCAATACACCTTTCATGCCCGGGAGACTCGAGCACAGGGCTGTATGACAGGTGTGGCTATGAGTCTCCTTTTCTCTCAGTTATCTATACCCCAATGAGTACACTTCCTATGTCCTTACTCTTCTTCCCAGAGCATGTGTTGACAGGCACCAATAAACATCCTCTTAGTCTTCGTGATCAGGAAAAAACCAAACACTGTGTCATGTCATATTTGATGGAGATGTAGTATGTACTACTCGGTTCCTATGTTGTTTTATCATTAGATCTTGACAGGGAGGCTGAGCCCTATTCAGTTGGTATGTGTCTCTGCGCACTAATACAACACTCTCATTTACTTTGTTTCAGGCCCCTATGAAAAAAACTTTCAGATACACAGTTAACCTATTTCAACTTACCTGAGCTCAGTCCACGTAAGTTTGTTCTTGGGATATACATTCGGACCCGGTTGTTCGTGCGCGGACCACGTCGGTAATCCCAACCAACCAACCACCACCAATCGTAAGAGGAGAGAAATTGAAGAAGAAAACCTGACAAGGCAGAGACTAACGAATGATAATGGGAATTGTGCACATGTCCGACAGCACTGAAAACTCAGTGCTACTGATATATCGATGACGAGCTCGATGTACTCTTCCCAATATTTTTTGATACGATATCACTTTTTCAACCAGCCACCCTCTTCCCAATTGCACTCGGCTCGGTAAACGTCGCGAGCTCTCTGGTTAGCATCGGTTACACCTTTCATGATCACTCCGAGCCGGCGAAAGTCGATGGGTTTCAGGATCCAGCCGTCCATACCAATCTGGACTAGCTCGTCGTGTTGCTTCTCAGCAAGAGAAGCAGACACAGCGAATATAGATATTCGACCATTGAGTCTATGAGCGGGCCTCACCAAAGGGGAAGGAGATGTGCGCTCCAGTTCACGGATTTTCTGGGTAGCTTCAAATCCATTAAGAATGGGCATCCTAGAATCTCATCAAGATCGCTGGGCATGGCATTGAGCGAAATCACCAACTGTAGATCCATCAAGACAACGTCGAATCCGCGATCAGATCGAATTTTATCGAATCCCTCTTGTCCATTAGTGGTATTTACAACAGTGTGGTGATCCAGTGTCAGTCGTTTCGCGAGAATCAAACGATTGACATCATTGTCCTGTAATGAGAGAACGTCAAGAATTTTTGCGTCATACTGAGAGCACATACCTCAACAATGAGGATCCTCAAGTAGGGGTGTTCAGCGGTTGTAACTTCTGGAGGAAGTGAAGGGGCGATAGGCAGATGCGCTTGAGATCGCCGCGCCATCGTCTGAACCTCCGCTGCGAAGGAGTCAACCTTAACTGCTTTGATAGGTGGTACAGTTTCCCCGACTTCAATCCTCTTCTGAGAAAAAGGCACGGACCCTCCTGAACCAACCATGGCTTCAACAAAGCTGTCGAGGTCGTCTGATTTGCCACTAGATCTCCGGCGAGGATGAATAAATCTTGTTAGATAGGAGTCTCCAGATCCAACAGAGGACAATGATAATGGAGGGGAAGATGGGTCGGAAGAGAGTGCAAGTGGTATGAGAAAGGAGAACCGACTACCCGCTCCTACCTTCGAATCCACCCGAAGTTGGCCGTCGAGCTGCTCAACGATTCTCGCAACCACGGCAAGGCCAAGACCTGACTAATAGTCATGTCGAGTAGTATGGAATTCAACAACAGACGAACGCACCAAGCCCAGCTACGGACGCCTTGGGCTCCAGCGTCCCAACTTTTTCGAGATCTCGAAAGATCCCCTCGAGCTTTTCCTCAGGCATGCCGCTACCAGTGTCTGCTACCGCGATATCGACAACCGTTTGGTTGGGAGAGCGCATACTCTCGGCCTCGTCGAATACAGTACAGCTTACGGTGATAGTGCCCTCCATCGTGTATTTCACTGCGAGACTGGATAAATACAAGACCGGATATTTTAGTGGTAGACGCACAAGCATTAGCGGTCAAGTTTTGCACAACAGTTTGAATTTTTGTTGCATCTCCGACGACGGTACTCGGGCTTTCCTCTAGCTCGAGGCGAAACTCAAGATTCCGTCGTTTTGCTTCTTTCCGGTAAAGACGAGTTGCTTTATCGATGGTATCCCGTAGATCGAATGGTTCGTAAAAAGATGTTTGCCGTCCACTCTCTAATCGTGTCAGATCCTGGTAGGGAATGAATGAAAGCCAGCCAGGAAAGAAAGGAAGACATACCAGTAGATCATTTATCGTAAACAGCAGACTCTGATAAACGTGACATTATTAGAAAGGCGCGTAGGACCGGTACGAGTCAACTACCTTAGAAGCTGCGTGAGAACGGCTCAAGTTCTCTCGAGCATCGGAATTCAATGGACCATCGAGCGCCATTTCAAGATAACTAACGGAAAGTCAGAAAATATCTATAAGGCACGTAGAGACGAGGCTCGCTTGATAATATGATTCAGAGGCGTTCGAACTAAAGGGTTGAAAGGTAAGTTTAAGAGCACGATAGACAGAAGACAATGGGAATGTACACCTTCGTGACTAGCATTCGACAACAAAATTTCCGTTAATCTTGTTGTCTGCAAGGCACTCTCTTTCTGCCTCCAGACTTCGATGAACTGGCGATGCCCTTAGTGGCAAGAGAAGTACTGGGACAATTTATACCTACTTTACCGTAAACCAATGCTAGAACACCTGCAGTCTCCAACTGCTCGTCTGTCCATGCGCGGCTTCGCCCGGCGACGATTTCGGACCAAGTTTTAAATGACTTCCTGGGCTCCAACGAATGCCCGTGCTCATTCCCTTCCTTGTAAGGTTTGCCGGCCCATCTGACTTCTCGTGGTTGACCACGACGCAGAAAGGCAATGAAATCCGTTCCCTGACTCGATAGAGGTACAAGGAGTAATCCAGCAAGGACTTGCAGACCTGCGCGAGATGGTCAGAACGAATGAGGAAAAAATGGAAAATAAAGACCAGTCGTGAGCTTGAGGTCGGGGAAATCCTGTGACACAGTCTGAGATACTTGTATGGTGCTAAAACACCGCTGTCAGCATTCATTTCTTGCCAAAATAATGTGCATACTTGAATTTCTTCAACCGGAGGTATTCTGCCATAATCAAAGTCTCTTGGCCGTGATGGCTGGCTCCAATTATTTTTGCACCCCCTCCAATGACCAAAATACCAGAGTCTGCGTCAAACAGCCCAAGAAGATCGTCGGTATTGCTGACGATGTAGCCCGTCTGAAGATGAAAAAAGTAGAATTAATACCTTGAGTAAACAGACCATGCAATGCAAATGTATTGACCGAATGCCGAGTGGACACCATACTGTTGATCTATCTTACGTCAGAAGAAACGAAAGTACATCGTGTTAACGATAGCTTACCAGTTTTCGCGTGTGCAAACGTTGTGCATAGCTTAATCGTTCTATATTCCTTGATATTGATTGGCTGAGCAACCGAAGCATCTGCCTGACAGGAAATGAAACACGCATCCCATAAGGGCCGTACGAATGGCATGTTATGAGACCCCAGAGAGAGCCGAAAGCTAAAATCGACTGAAATATCATTGTCATGGGCAGGCAATTAGCTCACAAGATCTGAAACTCACGATCGACATCGATGCTCGCACTCCCATGTTGGCAAGATCTGGAAGAACATACGTCAATACTTGACAAAACATAAGCCATCATGATACATTTTATATGAATAGGGCTCATAGCACGAAGATAGCAATGTGACATGTTCTGAAGCCGTAGATGAGCAAACACAAGATAAGATTCTAGCCATTACTCACCAAGGGAGCCTCGAGGTCTCCCTTGCTTTTGACAACGAGGCGAGCCGTAGTCTGCGATCGATTATAGAGAATACGGACTTTGTCTGTCAACAGAGGTGAAATCCAGATCTAACTAAGAAGCGCACGACTTACTGATGGCATATAGGGCTCTCGCCTATCGCGAATTCAGCCTCTAACATTAACGGATCACATCCAGCTTACCTGTGCAGGGATGTCCGACGCTGGAAAATGCAGACCCTTATATAGATCTCTCGTCTGCGTCCAGTCAACCAACTCGGCCACAACCTGGCCATTCCACGACTCGTCGAATTGATACACCATCACCCGATGAAACTGGGTCAAGTCCTTGATGATGCCCACCACGACCTTCAAGAAGAGTTCCAGGGAGTCTACGGCCCCCAGCTGTTCGTTGATTTGGCTGAGCACCGCAAACATGTCCATCATCCCGAAGTTGAGATGGTCGTTTCCCGTTGTCCCATGATGCTGCTGTGATCTTCGGTTCCGCGTAGGGCTGGAAGTGGGCGTGATTGTCATCTTTCGTAATCGCTCAAGAGCTGGGATGGACTTGGAGTGTACCGTCGTGCTCTCCTGAATATCCTCTGTTGAGGGAAGCCATGTATCATCCCCCTTCAGACCATTCTCACTCGGATCCGGTAACACCTTGCCTTCTGTCGAGATTTGCCGATCAAGACCGCAATCGACAGACCCAGATGCCGAAGTTCTTTTCGAAACAGGCGACAAAAGTGACCCTTCTACGCATAGAGATGGATAGAGCGGATTATATAAATCCTTTTCCAATTCAAATTCCATTATGAGGAGGTCAGACATGAGAGATGAGGGGTCATTGGTGAGTGTTGGCCGATGGATGGCACACCAACATGTCCAGGAGCGTCGATCCGAGCTAGCTCCTGAAGACCCAGTTCCAGGTGCCCCCCAACCCGAAAGGAGGAACACTTGTGGACCACTGTCGTCATCATCCTTACTGTCACCATGATCCGGAAGATTCTCCCATAGTAGATTAGCCTGTAGGTCTGGAAGAGTGTCTGTGAAGCAGTTGAGCGAGAACAAATAACGAGGAGAGAGTCCAAGGAGTTCTGTCGAGTTCTAAGGATGATTGTATTCAGATCAATGGCGCTAAGCAGAGACAAAACATTTGAACGTACCTCTGAGACTTGCCGAACGATCAGATTATCTTCTACTTCTTGCGCGGTGATCAAGATACCAAATGCCTGGACTGAACCTGGTGTGCAGATGGGCTACATCTACGTAAGTGATCAATATTAGACGAGTGCTCGAAGAGCGCACCTCATCTTCACACTTTTGCAAAACACCTTCGCGACCAACGATAACATGATTCCCATTCTCATCTTCTCTGTCCTCGAAACGGAAACTAACGTGTTCTTCCGCTTGAGAAGCAGCGCCGCCGCCGCCGCCGCTATATCCCGAGTTGTTGGCAGATCCGGAGAACGACGAACTTGAGGCTGGCGAAGACGAATGGACCGATGCTTCCCTGGATCTTGATGTCGACAACACAGATGACGAGTGATGCAAACCAGCGGCTGCAAAAGGGTTGTCATTTGAGCTTGTATCAGCAGAAGGGGGTATAGTTAACGGTGGGAGGTACACAAAGTCAGTAGGATTCAATGGGGGACTTGGTTCTGTCGAAAGCTCCGAAAAACTCGAGTCTGACGGTACAATCGCTTCAGAACTGGGGCTGTGGGTCTCGACATGATGGAGAGGCGGCGGGGTGGGGCGAGAGACCGAAGCAAGACTACTCCTCGAATGGTTCGAGAACGAACGACGTAGCTCTGGAGAGGTGCTGAGATCCCCGGCAGGGTAGTAACTGAAGTTGGGAGAGTAGCTTCGTCTTGAACGAGATGACCTAGAACTAATTTTCCGTTCGAGACTGCCATTCGTTGGAGTAACTGACTCGTGTTGATGAGTCGAATGCTGCCTCTCGTAGTTGTGGATGTCCCTATCCGACTTTGAACTCCTAATACTCGAATTCGAATCGTTGGGCGACCAAGAATCGTGTGTCGGTACATGTAAGCACGCCTTGTCCGGGTGTCCTTTATCATAGGGAAGCTGTACGTCTGAGGCGTTATCAGAAGGCTGGTTGGGCTTTGGGGTCTGATCCT
>JAGGAR010016251.1:0-11961 GCA_017657315.1 Termitomyces sp. K1Ag
GACGAAGGCAGTCTAAGGAAGGTTGCATACGTCTTGGAAGGAGGGAGGGAATCATCCCAAGCACATGTTTGCCTTGCCGTTCTCAGAATCAGGTATAAGGAGGGTGACCTTTGATAAGTCTGACGAGCCATGGTTGACGACGAGGCCGCTGTAAGAGAGCGAGGACTTGAAGAGGAGTCGGAGGAGGGAGCGGTAGTGGTCTTGAGAAGAAGCTTCTGTCGCTCTTTGAGAGTCTGCCGAATGTTGTAAATAACTGCCAGGAGTCAGTTGCGATGACTGAACTCAGTCCATGAGGCGTATCGTTGCCTCTCCAAGTTCAATGCGTTTGGCACCAAGTGCCTCAAGACGACGAAGACTTTGACACAGTACTACTTACCACTTGTCCAATGTCACGGCGCTTCGCACGGAATCGGAGGATCGGGCCGCGGAAAACCACAAAGCACTCAAAGTAAATGTGTGCTCTTTCGTGATACCATTGTTCTTGACCGTGATTGGCGCTGCCCAGTGCTATGTAGTGGTGTGAACACAACGGGACCATCGGTCAGTACACAGGCGCCCACCTGCGTTGCCCACTTGTGACTTAGCCCCTCTAATTACCAGTGTTGGCCTTGCTTGACGATGTTCACGGTGTTACTCCAAGCTTCATGTTCGGCACTCATGGTCGGCAAGACTTCGGACCTACCGAGAAGGCCAAATTTCTTGAAAACTTTCTCAATGGGTTCGTTGGGAAGGAAACGAATTAGTACGCCAAGAGGTATTGGCACAACGCCTAGGGCAAGTGAGATACCTCAATCCCAACCTCCAATTCTTGATAAGAAGATAACAATATAGCTACAGCCTGAATTGTAATCGATCTCCTATGTTGTGGACTGCTGGATGTAATAAATTTTATTCGTGAACTTGTATCTATCGTGTGATTGGACGAGAAAGGAGCAAGATATGGTTGCCGTGAAGTATTGTACGAAAGAACGGGTATCATGCATCGGTAGAGTTCAAAGTTAATTGAATTATGAGGTGTTCACGAACGAACCGCTTCCTCCTTTATCGCCCAAAAAAAGTCCTTAATCGAGATGCTGATTGTCTGCACCGTAATCTGGGACTGAGAAAATACTTACGCTAACTTTGGTAATTTAACATCAGAATCGGAGTGTTTCAAGACCATTTTCCCCCTCTCGTCAGGAAGGAAGACAACCTCATCCGTCCACCACGAACCATTGTGAACATCCCGAGGTTTTGCTTGACGATGTTCACGGTGTTACTCCAAACTTGATGTTCGGCACTCATGGTCGGCAAGACTTCGGACTCAAGAAGGCCAAATTTCTTGAAAATTTTCCCAAAGGGTTCATCGGGAAGGAAACGAATTAGTACGCCAAGAGGTATTGGCACAACGCCTAGGG
Source organism: Termitomyces sp. K1Ag (assembly GCA_017657315.1). NCBI lineage: Eukaryota > Fungi > Basidiomycota > Agaricomycetes > Agaricales > Lyophyllaceae > Termitomyces > Termitomyces sp. K1Ag. The sequence continues at coordinate 1,398 of JAGGAR010016251.1, forward strand.
CGAGTGAGATACCCCAATCCCGACCTCCAATTCTTGTGACTTGGAACACATCGCCACCAACAAAAACAATCAACGTTTGCAAACAAATTTCTGTCAAGAGAGATACTCATGTCAAGTATTTCCTACATCATGACAAGAGCGCGAACAAAACGAACCGATAAGTGTGATGGGCAAGAAATATCTATTGCTTAGAATACCTTCAAAGATATTGAGTTTTTTGTCGAGTCGCCTACAGTTGACCGAATTGAAGATTTGAGCAAAGACAAAAGCATTAAACACGAGAGTCTTGACAATCAGACTTGTCTCGTGATCAGCTTGACTGTCCCCAGTATGTTCAAGGCCCAAGATTCCGATTCCGAGGAAGTGGAACGTCAACGTAAAGGCAATCTGGTAAACGGACTGGATGAGGATCTGTTTGTACGTGTCCGTTGTGAAGAGAGTTTTCTTGTCAGGCTGCTTATCGAGAAATGCCTCTGAAGCGCGATCCGTCACAAGAGCCAACGACGCAAAGGGGTCCATGATGATGTATATCCATAATAACTGAATGGGTGACAGTACGGAGGATGCTTCGGCGCTTGCCACCGCCGATACGAAAGTGGTCACAACGGCCGTGATAAGGGTCGATATCTGGAATTGTAGGAACTTACGCACGGCGTCGTTGACGCAACGGCCCCATATAATAGCCTTGATGATCGAAGCAAAGCTGTCATCCATAAGAATGATATCGGATGCTTGCTTCGCGGCTTCTGTACCAGCGATGCCCATAGAAAAACCAACGTCGGCTGCCATTAGGACGGATCCGTCGTTGGGACCATCAGCAATAACACCCACAATTTCTCCACGACTTCTAAGAGTACTGACCAGGACCTCTTTGTCTTCAGGGGATGACCGAGCTAGCACTCGTAACTTCGGCGCGATCTCAGATCGGACTGCCGTATCGAGGTTTCTGAACTTCGACCCCTCCATACAGTAACCATTGGCATCCGTTAATATACCACATCGACGAGCAATAGAGCAAGCAGTGAGAAGGTTGTCCCCAGTGAACATCGTGATAGCCACGCCGGCATTTTGACACTTTTTCACCGCTTCTTTGACACCGGGACGAAGTTGATCTTGGATAGCGGTAATGGCAATAAGTGTCAAATTCCGAGCAAGGTTTGAGTATGCCACCTGCGCGAAGGTGTCTCAGTCAAGAAAAACATGGATCATCTGAACACCTCACCTCGTTCTTTTCATTGCAAGTCATCCCCGCAGGAGGCCACTGTTCAAAATCTCTGTAACACAATGCGATGGTCCTGAGTGTCTGATTTGCATAAAAAGCGATGGTTCGAGCAAGATTCGCTTCCTCAGGCTTTCCAATCGGCATCGTTTCTACCCTGGTATGCTCTTCCAATCCTGTTTGTGAAGCAGGCGGAGGCACAACAACATGGCTGGTGCTTCTTTTCAAAAGAATTTCTGATGCACCCTTGAAATAGGCTCGATATCCATTGTCGGGCAGACGGACGATAACACACATCGCCTTGCGTTCGCTTGAGAAGGGAACCATTTGAACAACTTGCGCCGTGGCTCGTATTTCCCTGGACCCTCTCCAGCTCAACTCTTTCGCGAACTGCAGCAACGCTGTTTCTGTTTTGCTCCCGACAAACACCGACTCTTCAGTCTCCGGATTCTTATCTTCGAACGCCGTAGAGTTGACCGCAATGGCTTCGTTGAAAAGCTCGCGCAGCGCAAGAGGCAGCACGGAATTAAGCTGGTTGTGATCGATAAGGAAATCATCAAGATCCTTGTGCTTAGCAGCAACCTCCGGCGGCAAGTCAGAGTTCTGGTTGTCCTTCCCATCGGCATTGTGCCGTGCCGAATTTTCGTGGGCATTCCTCACAAACTTGGCATGAACACCGATAGATCCCGCGACGACTGTCATCACATTCTGAGTAAGCGTCCCTGTCTTATCCGTGCAAACAATCGAGGCATTCGCCATGGTTTCACAAGACCCAAGAACGCGAACCAGAAGGTTCTCATATGTCATTCGTTTGGTAGCGAAGGCCAGAGCCAGTGTCACAGCCAGAGGAAGACCTAGAAAGATGATAAATGGATGAGATCAAAATGATTGAAGATATGAAGGGTTTCAGGGACGTACCCCCGGGAACAGCGACAACGACAAGAGTAATCGCAATCGTAAGGATGTTGATAAAGGCAGTTCCCTTCTCACTCGCTGTACGCACCAGATTGTTTTGACCAAGTTGAACAAAAAAACGAATCATGAGTGCGCCGAATAGGACGAGACCAACGATTGAACCGAGTTTTGCAATCAGTCCCGCCAACGCGATGAGTTTTGCTTGCAATGGTGTAGTTTCTGGTTCAGACTGGCGAGCTAGAAAAAGAGCATTCGATTAGAATTACGCTCAAGAAACAAATAAAAGGCTGACATATCATAATTCGTCCGTGGAATGATTTTGTTCCCACAGCTATCACAACATATCGCCCAACCCCTTCGAGAACTTTGCTTCCTGAGACAATGTAACAGTCAGTATGGAACGGCAATTGACCATCTGATAGTCCAACAGCACAAGATCAGCAGCACAAAATGAACCGAAAAGAAAGAACATACCTCTTTTGATGAAGTCCAAGCATTCCTCATAGCTGAACTTGCGCATTGCATCAGACTTTCCAGTAGCACCTACCTCGTCGCATCGCACATGTTGGCCGGAGAGGAATACACCATCACAAGGAACGACTTCGCCAGGTTCAAGAAGGGCAATGTCGCCGACCACGACTTCCTGGAAAGAAACGTGAATTGGTGACTGGAAAGCGGAGGATCACAAACTTTTGCATCTACAAAACATTCAACTCCGTCACGAAGAACCTTGACACTGCGTTCTTCCTTCTTGTCATTGAGTTGTTTGAATAGCTGTTCCCTTTGCCAATCATTTAGAGATCCCACGATGATCTATGGGCAGGAATATTCAAGTTTTCAAGAGGAAAAACAAAGATGGGATGGAAAGACTTACGACGATAGCAATGGCAGCCATAATAGCGACAGCTTCAACCCAATCAATTGGCAGTTCTCCCTCTGGCAAAATATTACCAAAGTCCTGAAAAAGGCCGAGCACCAAAGATATGACAGCGACGACGAACAGCAATACGAGAACTTTGTCCTTGGATGCTATCCACATCAGAGAAAAAAGCGACTCTGACGCTCTTGTTGGCAGAAGGTTTGAACCGTATACCCGTCTCCGCTCGTCGACAGAGGCACTGAGAACATCTGGGCTGGGTTGCGGAATCGATATCCTGTGCTCTTCCCCTTTCTCCCCCTCATCCTCTGTCTCGTGTCGCAATGACGCGCCTTGACCTGCGTCCTTTCCCCAACACCAACTTTTTTTATTCTTTTTCGCTGCCTTTTCTTTATCCCTTTGCTCCTTATCCTTCACAGCCTGATATGCAAGAGCACCTGAGTTGACAGCAAGTGCTTCCTTGCTCAACCCTCTCTCATCATCAGTTCCCAAACCCCTGAGAAGTGCCTGAGTGCCGCCCAAGTGCCCCATTGCTTCGAGGACACGCGGTGGGCTGACTAGATGTGAAAGTTGGAATGGTTTGAAAGAAAACGGGTGAGGGTTAAATTTTTCATCTTGCTGGTATGTTGGCGAGCGCGGGGGACGTGGGGTGAACAAACTATCCTGCGGGGAAGCCGGAGGCTGAGAAAAGACGTCATGCATACTTGCGTTGCACTCGTCAAGCGAAACCTCGAGTCGAGGGACTCCGTCTAGAGTGGCCATTTAAATTTGGCCTTTTCATGGGTGTGAACATAATATAGTGCGTGAGGTGAGTAACAACACAGCCTTGTGTCGCGCAGATCTGAGATATATTGCGAAAATCAAAAGGGGGTTATTGCAAAACCTAGCGGAGTTGGAAGAGGCGTAAGGTAGTTCCATTAGTTATGGCACTGTAGTACACGACTTGCCGGAGCGGAGACGAAATTGGCCGTATGAGTCAGCGTTATGATATGTGACAAAAGTTTTGAAACTTCTGGGATGCTTGACCGGCAATTGTTCCGACATAAAAATACATCCACCTTGTGTTATGTCACCGTGACCGTCAGTTGTTCGAAGGAAAATTGGTCCGTGATCTGATTTTACGTAGTTTACTGCTAATGTAGCCGATCGACGATATCCATTTCCATTCCCTCCCGCCCCAGGAGAAACAATGTATTCAGGCTTGCCGCTTAAGCTTGCTCAATGGGCTCTGTATGCCGATAAACGACACAACTATGGGTGCACGCACTTGATATACATTGGGGAGCACGTCCGAGAAAAGGTGAGACATAGGCCGTTGTGCAATACGCATATTGGATACCCAGTCAAGTTGCCCCTAGGACTGCTGGTACTCGTGCTCAAAGCAAGTGGTGGTGCTTTTGGTTGTGGCAATTGAGACAGTCGTGAAGGTCATGAGAGTCATATGATTCGGAAAGCTGGCCAGTTGAGAGTTCAACTTGAGACATGAACACCTACGTAACTCACTAGAGATATGGCCATAACTCCATCGAAATGCTATTCATGATTTGAGAGGCTGAGCCTTTGTATAAGCTTCAAGACAGCATAAAAATACCCATCATTGGTGTAAACATTGGCCTAGTCGACTTAGAGGCAACTCCTCCCAGAGTCGGGAAACAAGTGGAAGTCAACAGGGCCTATAATTATAAAAACGGGTGTAAGAACAATACCGAAGCAGAATTCTGTCAAGACATACTCACCACTTATCTTGATGTCTTCCTTCCTTCCATTATTTGTGAACAAATATCGTCCTTTTCTTTGGCTTCTACTCTCCGGTAAGTTTTTTCCTCCCAGAACTTCAATTTTGGCGTTCGAGATACGACTGGTAATGTTACGTCCGCTTGTCTGGTGAATATCTCGTCCCCAGGCTGTGCCGGAGCAACATTCAATTCTTGAAGATCATAAAAAATTATGGGTGAATTGATCGACGTAGAATTGTCTGTCTCGCCAAACACTGGGTACACTGATCCACACAACCTTCCTATGTTATCAATGCAGTCACAGTCCAAGGGAATGACAAGATTTTGCTCTTCCAAGATGCTCCGAAAGATGGTTTGGACAATATAATCCATGTTCTTGTTGGAAAACGGAAAAGTACTTTCTTGCCGTTCCCAACTTAGAAGCTTCTGGAGAACACCAAAGGAGAACAGCAAGGGTCCTCTTGTCTGATTGGTAGAGAACTGCTCCAATATGCACAATGTTTCGCCGATTATAGGCCCAGCAACAATTGAGACTTCTTGCACACTACGTCCACCGAAATTGGTGCGTCGGAGGACAGTAACCAAATCGAAGAGCGCTCGAATCTCACAACCATTGAATGTTGCATAGATAATCGAGGCTAATAGGGAAAATGGGACCCCCCTTGTCGGCATCTCTGGTGAAGGATGAACGAGGGAATAACGAAGTATGTCCATCATGTCATAGGAACTAGACCAAGAACGGTCCTCGACCTGCACTATGATCCCTTCATGTTGAACAAGTGTATTCAAGGCAGATGCAAGTGGCTGAAGCTCTCGAGCGAAAGTCTCCGATATCCATCTTTCGTCCGCGTCTTTGAGAAAAGGGAACCAGAACTCTACTGAATTCGAACTTGGCGATAGATCATAATGGGAAAATTCAGGAAGCACTGGGTAAACGTTTGTGTGGCGCATATAACCTATAACGGCGAGTGCTATAGCACTCCAGGTCCCGCCAGTAAGGTGTGGAATATTTTGAAATGATACTGACAAAAGGTCTTCACCTTTCAGTGAGGGTGAATTGGATTGTACGATGTTCTGGATCCGTCCCAGGTAGCCTAACCAGTCTCCGAGAACATCTTTGGCAGCTTCATACTTTGCATAGGGATTTTTCAACAGTGCGACAATGGCCTGAGAGCTACAGTCGATAGCATGAAGATGGGCTCTAAGAGATTGGGAAATACGTTCCCTGTGCGCTCCGCTTGGTCCAAAACCTACAAGATCATCCTCCAATTTTCGACGAGTTGCGTCTACCTGCTGTAATGTTTGGTCGACTTGCAGACTCGGAAAGAAAATCGTGTGAGACTGGTTTTGGGAAGTTTTCCTGGGAGATAGAAGTAGAGAAAGGTGTTTGTGAAGCACGAGTAAACAGCTGGCTTGTGCTTGCAGTGAGATGTTTCCTTCGTGTCTCGTGCCAGCCAACTGGGTTAAAGGCTCGGAAAAAGAGGATATGTCGAATTGGGAAGGTAAGCTACGAGAGGTGATGTTGATAAGGGCGTTCAGAGAAGTGACCGCTTCTTGCGAGTCATGACTGATTCGACTACTATGGACTGTTTCCAAAAGGAGATTTATGCGATCCAAAAACGTTCTGATAATTTCTCCGTGATTTTCTGATATTCCGTTCACAGGACCGGAGGGTTCCATGGCCGAGCGTTTAGACAAGGAAGAGGAAAACATAGACCTATGAAGTCCGCATTGAGACAGTAGATTGCGCATCATCGTACCATGATACTCACAGAAACAAAGGCACTATTTTTCCAGTGAACTTTCTGCTTGCCCATCGAGATGATATAACGTGTTGCCTTTTACCAAGTCTACCAAGACTTCTAGGACATTCATCGTGATTGGATTCATGCATGAGGGATTGAAGCTCTCGCTTATGCGATGAGTCCTGGAAGTTGGAGGGTGGGCGGGTGGAACGGGGTTTGTTGGCAAGCATTGGTATCGAAGCTGTGTATTCAGCAACAGCAAATGCTTCATGTGACCTTCGGAAGAAGCCGGAGCTGGCTTACTATCATCAGTTGGGGATTTTGATCAAATCATGACATATGAAAGTTAAAACGTTATGTAAAACCTCGCCAACCAACGAACCTCTGAAAGACCTCAATCTGGCACGGGATCCATGTGTGTCTGGTTGGTCCCAGTGCCAACTGCCTCCATATCAACCTGGCAGCGTTACATCAATCATGTGAACGGACTTTGACAGATGGAAAGTAAGTATGACAGATCAACTTACAAGAAAATCTAGCAAAATTTACTGCAATCATCTTTATGGAGTAAGTACAAACGCATCGATAAGAATGGACGGCTGGGCGCCCATCACTTACTGCTGTATAGGTATCTAATAACATGATTCTGTTGTGAATCCTCAATCTTACGCTGAAGAATGCCACTCGGCCATTACACCACAATTCCTAATCACCAATACGATGAGGGTGCTCAAAAACTATGGTCCATCTTTGTTGACGAAGCAGAACGATACGATGCTGTTCTTACAGGTACTTGGAAAGTTGATTTGGACAGTACCTTGATCTTTGTGAGTGCCATCCTTCTAACCCCAGTGGAGTATATGGTACGATTCAACTACCTCCTTGTCCCGCTTTTAGGCTGGTCTTTTCTCTGCTACAGTCACAGCATTCATCATCGAAGGCTACAAGTCGTTGAAACCTGACCCTAGCAATGCCTCGACTGCGCTCCTCACCCAGATATTGGCCGTAGAGCGCGCAATAGCCTTCCACAACAATACCACAATTCCTTTACCTCCGCTTGCACCCAGTGACTTCGAGGCTCCTGTCTGGGCCATCACGGTCAATGTCTTGTGGTTCTTGAGTCTCACATTCGTCCTTACCGCCGCTATTACTGTTACTCTGGTGCAGAAATGGGTCAGGGATTATGTTCATCGTATCCATCGCTTCCCTCAACCATTGAAACGCGCGCGGATGAGGGTGTTTTTGGCCATCGGCATTGAAAAATGGAAGTTGGATGATCTGGTGGAATACATTCCAGTGTTGCTCCACATCTCTCTATTACTTTTCTTCGTCGGGCTCTGTATTTTCCTGGCAAACATCAACACGTACGTTGTAGCATTCGTGGGCATTGTTCTTCTCTGTTGGTTAATCGTCTATTGCATTGCGACTTTTGCCCCATTGTTCGATTTCGCTTCTCCGTTTGAAACTCCTTTCTCAAGCACCATCATCCCCTATATCTCATCATTTATCGGTCATCAGTGGCAAGAACGGCTGCTTAGCCTCAGTGCACTTCGTGAGGTGAAGGCCATGAGACCCTTCAATCCTGACGAAGTGGACGCGCGTGCGATTGCTTGGACGATCCAGAGGTCCACCGATGATAGGGAACGTGAGGCTCTCCTAGCCTGCATTCCCAGTTTTCTCAGGTCTGGCGATGGAAGGAAAACCTGGAGGAAGTTATTACAGCACACAGAGATCGTCGCATTGTTCATTAGGGGAACTGCAGGTCTCTTAGATGTGGCCTATCCACTGTCCGGTGGACAAGTAACCCTTCACGAAGTGAAACGAGTCACCATTTGCCTCGACGCTTTGTTTGCTCTCCTCCGCGCAACCCCTCACAGCTGGCCCCCAGAGATCTCCGTCTCCTCTCTATCCAAACCCCTCTACCGATTGGCCCACGCGTGTTACCAGGATCAGATAGCATTACAGACCAGAGCAATTTGTGTACATGCGCTCCATAAGCATCTCATCAAGACTTCTGGAATGCAGGCCCACGTGGAGCTATGGTATCTGAGCCTGGAAGCTGATAGAGAATTACACAAGGTCGACATCAAGTACCGAATGTTAGAGGGCGATATAGAAGCATGGAAAAAAGCAGACGAAAAGGACCCAAGCAGCTATAAGAGAATTTCCGCATCCATTAAAGCCTATCTCGATGCCATACATTCAAGCTCAAAGGTTTTCGCCACGTGGCTACAACACAAATGGGGCATGAATGAAGCCGCCAGCGACGTCCTTGGTGATTGGTCAGGTTACCTGATTAAAATTCAAACGATTATGCAAGAGCATCCTGCCCCGCTCAAAGGCGAGGATCTATTGTCGCTTTCCTATTCAAACATTCCGTATCTGGGGAAAGGGACGTGGAACATTTTGGCTCTTTTGATCATGGCGTACATGCGACACACGGAAGTCTATTCACCACTTCCTCCTTCACCCGATGATGATCACTCGAATTCTTGGAAGTTCTGGTTCCATTTTTACCGCCGTCCCGATGATGTGGACGAAAGGTGGATCTCAAAAGCTTTCGATAGAGAGCTGTATCTACTAGGATCCGCCCTAGATATCTTAGATCCACAAAGGATGAAAATAAAGGTCGACGGAAAATTAATGACCAATACCGACGACACGATGACGCTGCTCAGATTCTCTCATTCACATTTTCCGCCCAAGTTGTCGACAATGAGACGGCCGTTCTCCTTATGGGCGTCCATCGCTTATGCAACGGCATCTGGCAGTGAGACCCGCGGACTATCCGATCTGGTGTGTGCTTTAAGGAGCGCAGATTTCCGTGGGCAAGACATTCAAGCCATTACTGGTCCAATCATTGGCGAAACCTTACGCATCCTGAAAGAGAGATTCAACTCTGAGAGACCGACAGGATCTCTGTTATTTTCCTTCAGCGTTTTACGCAAGGTCTTAAGCTGGGAACGAGAAGGGGGCCGTTTTCCATTTTCTAAGGAGAACATGGACTACCTGGTAAACAACATCTTTCTCGATACCCTGAAGAAAATGAAGGGTCTCATTTTTCTTCAAGACGGGAGCCCAGACAACGCGAACATGATAGGGGATCTGGAAGAGGTGCTTGAAGGCAATCGGGAGGCCGGGCCACCTCTTCACGACCTTCGAGACTTGTATATTGCGCCAATTCAAGCACCATCCCAAACAGCACAGGAACAGTCCCGAACCTTGTGTTGGTTGGAGAACAGAAGATACAAGGAAGTGGTTCTTGAAGAGGATAAAAAGTGGATCTGTTCGCGTATAATGGAAGGAAGAAGGCAAACCATTAGTCCTCATGAGGTGACTCGCATACTATACTACTGATCAACATGATGGGCTGAACCTCTCCCCTAGGCTGTTAAAATCAGTTCCTAGGGAGGAATAGATTCCATACTATCTCATGCTCGTAAGGGGTCATCAACCATGACAAGTGCAGGATGAGATAGCTCGGTCTTTGCCTTATCTATGTCCTTCATTGCTACCGTTGAAATTGACAGCTTTTCATTATAACAAGCGATCAAATGATTTCGTGTCTGTTCTTTTTTTTTTTTTTTTTCAGAAACTCCAGGACTCAAGAAATAAGCAACGGTGCCGCGCTTGCCTCTTACCATACGCTTTAGGGGTCCGGTTGTATGGGGGAATCATGTGGGAGGAATAACCAGGAAAGCCACCTCGCTCATCCTGGCTGTAAGATGTTACTCTCAAAACAATCTCCTGAACCTCATCTCTATTCGCCTTTCACAAAAAGAAATACAAGACCATTCAGCACAATGTAAAAAACGATACTGTCGTTGCTTCCTATAAATTGGCGATGCAACGGAAACTCGACCAAGCATAAGTATAGTCAAGGAGTTGAGATCATGATAGGTGTATTGTATCGGTCAATATGGTAATTCCACCTAAGGCACCTCGAATTGCGCTTAGTCATGGGCCTTCAAACCCAGTGAGAACTGGATCTGGGTCGAGGTATGGGCAGGTCAGGCCCTGACTGAATGTCCGAGGATTTCTGGTTTCTTTCGATTCTCTTGGTGTGACAAGA
>JAGGAR010016252.1:0-11910 GCA_017657315.1 Termitomyces sp. K1Ag
CAAGCTGGATGCACAGGTTAGCCGTAATCTCTCGAACAAAAGCCACCAATACCCACTTGTTAAGCGACACTCTGATCTTGTGAACATCATCCACATTACAGATGTGTTCGATATCGTAGAATCTGTCTGAAATATCACGAAGACGGTTTGCAACGCGTAAAATGGCCATTTTTGGACGTGAATAGTCGACGATGGCCCCTAGAATGTACGATGCCAAGGCGACACTGATTATCAGGCCAACGTAAAGGGGAGGTAATACTGCACTTAGTGCGGGCCATAGAAGAGGCAAGGCGAAGAGACGGGAAAACATCGGAGGCAGTTTTGCAAAACCCTGGGGCTTGCACTTTCATCTGCATCACACTTTTCGTTTTTATAATAGTATCCCATCACTCCATCAACCTGAGACTGCGCAGTTGGAGCAAAATGGGCCTACACTTTCCCTCCACCATCAGTGAGGCGGCATTTGTGCGCCTGGCCAAACAGCAACACTCAACTTCCACATACGGACAAGTTGAAGCAAGCAGGAAAGTTGATCTTTCATGCGACTACAGCGAGGTGTGGAAAAATTTCCTTATCTGAGTTGTATTATGTAACGTAGTTGTTCCATCAATGAGGCGGCATTTGTGCGCCTGGCCAACTCCCACGTACAGATGTCGGAAAAAACAGCCAGAAAGTAGCAAGTTGATCTTCACGCAACTAAATGCGACTACTACAATGATTACATCCTACTTAGTCTATACGTGGGGCAAGATCTTGTAGAGAACTGTTTCTATGGGCAGACTCCACCTGTTGTTGGCAGGATGATATAACATGCCCTGTGATTACAGGATAAGCTTGATATAACCAGGGTTGTAACCACAGGGCTGCTTGTTATATCAAAGCCCTGTGGTCACTTCAACAGCGTCAAACATCACGCTACAGCGACGGCGTGCCCTTGCTCATCGATACTAACGATGGCGAACATCCTCGAACATCTCACCTCTGGCGGGTCCGCGCCCAATCCTTGATTGTACCTGGGATGACGTGAGAGTACCAATTTTTGGTAGTCGATCTGGAGAGTGTCAATCTCTGAATCTATATCCGTTTACTACCCATCAAATTTCGTGTCCTGTATGCTTCTGATATAGATTTATTACTATCCTAGCCTAGATATGTCGCAATACAAGACATAAAACGAAGGAAAACGGAGAAACATAGAAAACTTAGAAAATGAGCAAAACTTAGGAAATAGTAGTGCTAATGTAGCTCGATACGGAAATCGTTACCTACTGGCGCACCTGGTCCCGTTGTGATAAGATTAGGCAGATCCACCCAAGCCGCTTGACACATTGTTGCAAGAGATCGTTGTAAAGCCGCCTGACGATGGGCATATGCACGCATGCCAGATTGAGTTTGGTGATTGAGGTGGGGCAAATAGGTCATGGAAGCGATAGTCATCCAGTGGTGTTCGCGGTTGTCAAAGTATGCCAGCACACGCCGCATTTCTTCTTGGAGAAGAAGACATTCTTCTTGAAAGCGATGGGCTCGAGCTCGAGATTTGCACCACTCGATTCGCAACGCTGATTCATGTTGATTAACAAAGTGACAAATATATAGAACAGCAAAGTACCTTTTTGTTTCCCCTCTCCCTCGATATTACTTCCGGACATGAGCCAAATCCAGGACAAGACCCGTGAGCCTTCGGAACGGTCATCCTCCAGCAAAGTAATGCCACGTATGTCGTTATCCGTCAGCTCCCGCAGTTCTTGCTCCCAACCAACCTTTCCCAGTGATGTTGCAAGAGGAACGAGGGATGCACGAACTTCTTTGTACTTCTTCTGGGTGTTCTTCATTCGAAGGGTGACTTTGTTAATGAGGGCAAGGCTACGTGTATTCATCCGTTGGCCGCGAACGAGCTGGTCCTTGGTCTTGTACATTTGGGAACGGAGGAGGATAGCACGCCGAACTTCATCTAGGACGGCATGTGCTTGGGCGAAACGAAGTCGATACTCGTAGTCAAGGAACTTCGTGTCACAAGGTACCTTGTTGATGATGGCTGATGGCAGGTAGAGATTGACGTTCAGTGACGAAAGTGGCTCGTCACCCCCAGCTTGTTCATCCCTCGTGCGAAGGAGGGCGGCGCCCGGAATATAGAGTGCCTGGATGGTACACCAGGCTTCAATCTTGCGGAAAAGACGATTGCCGTGTTCGATCACCTTGGCACGTTGTAGGTTGGTTGAATGTGGACCAAGAGCCTGTGCATCAATACGAAGGGTCCTTCTGATAGTCCGGTTAAACCATCAGTGCAATAAGACTATGGAAGCCGCACATACTGATGATCTTCTAATTCCAGTCCTTGAGCAATAAGCCTGCTAGGGGACACGTCATCGTGAATATGCTCTGTCAGGGCTTCGAGCAAGGTGGCCTCTTCTTCTTGAGCTAATTCTAGACACACAGCATTTTTGGTAATCTCTGAAAGACTAGTCAGTCTCTGATCAGCGTCAGGAATATATCATGCTTACTCAACAACTTAGCAGCAAATGGATTGGGTTGCGTCCCATCCTGTTCCCAGGCTTGTACCTCACGGGTCCACTTTGTCGTATCCGCGAGTGCGAGAGAATTGTCGAATGCTTCAAAGGTCAAGACATGTTCGGCACGTTTTGTAGTAGCCTCCTTGACCTTCCGAACAAAGATAGAGGCTGTCAGACTTGTTAGGAACGATCATGTATTTGATAGATCCTATATCTAATCACCAAGTGTTACAATTTTCCTCCAGTTGTAATCACCGAAGTGATCGTCCAAAGTGTCACGGCGCAAGCCCGGGCCCATCTCCTTTGTGCTGGCTGCGACCGCGTTGATAGCAGCCCAACCACGTTCGGGTGCCTCTCCATCTGTTCGGCCCACACTGGGAGAAAAATTGAACGAGAAGTTTACTTGGCATTCAGGGCGATGAGCCGCCAAATGGAACTTGGGGATGAGATACCGAACTGTATCATCTGAGTCGGGGAAACGATTTGGTGGATAGATTTCGCGACAGCGCTTCCTAAGATTCTTTCCCCACTGACACGCGATATCATACGAGATTACAATATGAGGAGGAGTTCTGTTGGATAAACTTGACAGGAAGAAATAATCCATATTGACGTAGCTGTGGCCAATATGAGATGACAGTGATTCAAGAATGCAAAAGATGCTCACCGTTCTCCCTTCTGTAGATCTCCAACAGAGATTGGGCGCTTCATGTCATGCCGAGCGCATTCTGCTTTCCCAACGCCACTCGTGTCCACGCACTTCCCTCCCCGGATACTAGCGGATTTGATGGCGTCGTGGTTGTTGCAAGTACTCACGTCGTCTTTGACCTTAGTGCCAAATTCTTTGAGGTAAGCCTTGAACTTCGTGTTTTCGACATAGTATGCATATCCATGATTCAGACCTGGGTCAACAGCGTCACTTGAAGTGTTCAGACGTTTCAGACGGTAATTGGCATCAATGCCCAGGAACAAGGCATACAACCACCTGCGGAATCAATTAGTAGAATATTTGTCTGCTGACAAAAACACGTACTGGCGATCAGCTGGCTCAGACTCGCAGGTCTCTGGAACATTGATACCTGGAAGAGGGCATGCAGGGCTCTGCTGGCTACTACATCTACTCAGCCTCAATCTATGTCCGTGGTTTTGCCATCAGCATCGGTGCCGGTTGCTTCAACTCAGAGTGCACAACTCCCGACTACAGCCGATGTCACGGCAGCATCGGACATCCCATCACCACTGCCAACTTCATCGCATGAAAGTCCTGCCTCCTTTCCCTTTGCTCTGGTGATCTCCATGGACGGCATGCCTTTTGTATTCCCAGAAGATCTTTTCGGTACGGAGCGTGCCTCATCCCCTTCAAATTCGTCGTCTCCCGAGAGATCAATGTCACCTGAGCAAGGATGGAGCGAGTTACTGGCTGGACTCTCCAAGAAACCAATCAACCAATCGAGGCCGAAGCCCGTGCCGAAACCTCACGCCAAGAAGGCTGCCACCAAAAAAGCTACGGCGCCTGTTCCGGATGCAGTGACGATACGCGGCCAACGTGTCAGAAAGGCTCCGAGTGGGAAAGAAATCACTCCTCTCACTGTCGATGCTAATGACAAGCCCACCTTCAACGCGAACAGAAATCCGGTGACAAGTACAGGTAAACATAAGCGAGGGAAGGAGAACACGACGTGCGTACCTAATAAGCTTTTGTTTTTTCAACCTAACCTTCTCACAGCAACGCGAAGGAGCACAAGAAGTAGTTCATGTTATCTCTGTATTGTAGTTTTGAAGCAGTAAATTCTTGATGTACTTACCAGTAAAATTGCTCTAATAAATTCTCGAACACCAACTTCCGAGTCGATGATAGTCGACGCATTCAACTTGAAGTTCAATGACCAGCACAAATTCCAACTGACAATCAATTTCTAATTGAATGACTTGATAGAGATAGTATTTGGATAGATACATACTAATAATAAGCCATAAAAAATAGGTGTGGTATGTTTGAACAACTGTTTTTTTATTCTAAGAATCTATGTTTTATTCCGTGAATATCATCTGTACAGGAACAGACAAAGCGAAGTTCAACGACCGGCACAAATTCCAACTGACAATCAATTTTTCATTGAATGACCTGATAGAGATAGTATTCAGATAGATACATACTAATAATAAGCCATGAAAGATAGGTTTTGACAACTGTTTTTTATTCTAGGAATAACTGTGTTTTATTCTGTGAATATCATCTGTACAGGAACAGACAAACCACCCACGTCATGAGGAAGAGGCGCTAATTATAGCGAGGATGAATCCAGCAATCGATCGAATTAAATCGAGAAGGCAAGATTTAGGGAGGAGATTGATCAATAAGAATTGATGCGCTGGAACGGCCTGCGCACGGACGGCGCGGGGGAGCGAGGGAGCAATGGGCGCGCAGGGGGGCGCGGAGCGCCTGGATGTAGGCGGGATATTTGGCCGAAGTTTGCCAGGCACGCGACACTGTTATTACAACGCTGTTTATATCAGGGCTATGCTGTGATTACAGGGTGTTGTTATAATAAATGGACTGTATAGCCTGCAGACTCAAAGCAGACTAACACGCTCAGTGGTACAGTAAACATTTGCCTTTGACTGCAAGCCTTACCAATACACTATTAATAGCTCAAGAAGGCTGGGAGTCCAAAGACATATGCCAGTACATCGATGGCGGGAAGAGGTATCGCAAGCTTTGATCAATGTTATGTTTGCCTGTACTTATTATTATACACTGTTGATGTTCGGCGTCCATCTTGAACTCCTCAAGTATCGGAACATGTTGCAGATCATGTACGAGCCAGTACGTAGGACCATTGGATTACGAGAGGAGCGTGCTCAGGCACTTTGAATACAGCAGGAGGATAATACTGTAGTATTACGATCAAGTGTTGATAAAGTGTTCGCGTCATGCATCACGGGCTCGCGAACTGAACACTACTTAAGTACTAAAGAGGCGATTGGAGTGAATCGGCAACCCAACAGCATCCGCGACCCCAGTTAAAAACAAGCTCCTGACCAAGCATTGAAAAAAATCAAAACTTTCTCTACGTCATAATCAGGCTGTTGAACATAGTACGTGCCTGCTGAGGGTCAGCTGCCAACTGGGGATTGCTTGCTATGATTGGCTTGAAAGTTGATAACCTCTGGGTTCGACATCATTGTGGACATTTGCTGCATGAACACCAGATTGTCTATCATACTTTACAACTTTGGATCCAAATGCAT
The DNA here is from genome assembly GCA_017657315.1 of Termitomyces sp. K1Ag. Taxonomy (NCBI): domain Eukaryota; kingdom Fungi; phylum Basidiomycota; class Agaricomycetes; order Agaricales; family Lyophyllaceae; genus Termitomyces; species Termitomyces sp. K1Ag. Next base: position 5,763 of record JAGGAR010016252.1, read on the forward strand.
GCATCAGCGACCATTGAGAAACTCCTTGAAAGAAAAAATTAACACACACCATGTTTGGAACATCTATATTCAGCCCTAGATCAGCAAATGGGTTGGTACCTGCTATAGCAGCCCATCCACGATGCAAATTCAGTTGCACGCAAGCTGGTCTTGTATCGTAGGGAGGTATTATCGCGGAGCTGGGCTTATGTTGGAGTGGCTGCAGAGGACGTGCATGGGAGGATACCTCAAAATGGACACCAAATGCCAACATCGTATACAGGTACAACAAACGTACCATTGATCCAAGCCCACAATCAACAGTGCTCGCTCAGGTGCTTCGGATACAACAGGAGGCTAATACTGTAAGATCAATTGAACGTCCACAGGAGGCGACTGGACCAGATTCAAACTGGATCAGCAATACATACAGCATTTGCAACCCCAGTCAGAAACTGCTCAAGAACATGACAAAAGTTCAATATCTAAGATGAGTGGGTACCGGTATGGACACATATGAGCCTGAGGCATAGACATCGTGTGCCCATGCAAAAGGCAGGTAAATAGCACTTGGGGATAATTTATATACTCCACCTTCATGTCCTACTGATAACTACCATTCTGGTGAGTATTGGCGTTCTCTTGATTGAAGGGTGTTTGGGACTTTGATAATGTAGCTTGAAAAATGTATTGAATCGCAGATAGAATGGTCTGGAGGGATAAAACCATTTGGAAACCCCCTTTCTCTGAGAGGCCCTCACCTATATTACCCGCAAACAGCACTCAAATATTCTACCCTGCATTCGTGTACTCAATATCGTTCAATTGCTATAATCCCCACATCAGCGTCCTCTGATCACTAGAAATTATGTCTTACCCCGAATCCTCGTCAGGTGGCCTGCTATCTGCTGGCTGCACGGGTGTCGCTCCCGTACGAAAACTGCTGTATTATTGCCAGAGTTCATCCTCTGCGGATTAGCATTCATTCTTGCAGCTCCATCAGCCCCCGCAGTGTCCCCCACAGTAAGACCTTGTATGATCGGGTTGAACGCAGCGCTTGTGGGGCAGTATTGGTGCCAACACCGGTCGTATTGTTGCTGGGGATTGTGGTGTTCACGCCGCCGGATTTCGTAGGGCACACGGTGTATGGGCAAACCATTTTGGCCTTCGATACCACCTGAAGGGCTTCCTCCGGATCAGAGGACAGCGGAAATTTGGATGTCGGACGTGTTGAGGATCTGCTCGGCGGTGAGGTGAGCCTTGCGTAGTAGGACGTCTAATGCACGAAGCAAGAAAGGGACTTACAGAATGCCTCTCATAGTCGGGCTGCTAAACATGGTGGGCGCCTGTTGAGGGTCGGCTGGTGATTACTTGCTATAATCTGCTCGATAACCTCGGGATTCGACATCGTTGCGGACATCGGCTGCATAAACGCCACATTGTCTGTCATTCCCCCAACTGCAAGTAGAATTCGGTGCATCAGTGACGATTCATACAGTAGCCGAAATGTGCAACACGCACTTCAGATCCTTGATGTTCAGCCCCAGGTCAGCAAACGAGTTGGCACCCGTCATAGAGCCCATCCACGGTGCAAATTAAGCTAGATCGACAGATCTCTCGGAAGCTGGCCTGCCTATATCGTAGGAAGGTGTTGTCGCTGAGCTACGCCTCTAGCTTGAGTTGAGGTCGTTGCGGAGGTTAAAGGATGATCGATGACTGATGAGAAAGACGCCGCGCCCTTGACAATGTGAATGACCTGACTGAATCTTGCATCCTCGCATCTTCCTCTATTCCAACCCAGGGCCAAGAATGAACCTCACTTGTCTTTTATAATGCGCGATGCACGAACTGAAATCTTTCCTTCAATGCCGTGCTCAATTGTTTTATGGCGCTTCAAACGTGTGATAACTCCTGTGGACTCTCAGCTGTACATTCTCACACTTCATATCCACTGGTGCGCCGACTACGCAGACGACATAGCCTCAGTGATAGTATAGGTTTCTCACATCTTTACTATCAAGTTGAACGATGCGAATTGCTTGCCGATCTGTTTGACGTAGGCGCACGGGCAATTGGGATGACGTCTATAAACTCCGGAGAAATCCTTGGGACCGAAGGTATTTTTATCTGTATGTGATTACTCAGTGTCCGTGACCCATTACCCTGACCAGTTTAAAAACTTTTGGCAATTATAACATCAGACATCATGATATCTGTTGTGATGGTCAGAATCGGGGACGAAAGGAATATGACGGTATCGTGGGTACTGAATCAGCTCGTCATTTCCGCATTCATTCAGAAACTTGACCTGTCAATGGGTAGCACCTCAGATTGATGGTTTCTACATCTATCGGAATGCGTTTGGGCCCATCCAGGGAGAGAAATGTGAGGAAACCGATCCTAGAAACTTGACCTTTCCATTGAAGATTAGGCACCAATTTTCAAATAAGTCTATTTGCACTCTGAAAGGGCAGAGCCTTGGACCTCGAGACGTCTATAATACAGATGGTAGGCTACTGAGAACGATGACAAGCTGCCTATGAGCGCAACGAACTATAAGGTATGCATATGGGTGGTATAAATGTCTACTCATTGCAAATGACGCAGCAGTAACACGTATCCTACGACTAAGGCAAAAAGCCGTGAAAGCTAACATGCTCCCCAGTCCCTTCCAATTTGGCTTTTGCCTCACGTATCTTTGCCAACTAGTCGTTTTGTCAATGTTATATCGGGGAGAGTGCGAATCAGATCACCTCAATTTCCGTATCCAGTGCTTCGATTTCCTTCATGAATGCGCGGGCATGAAATATATGACCGGCAAGGAAAAGACGAATTTCCTTCCACGTAGTCGATGCTTGGAGGGTCTGCTGGCGAAATCCAAGTATACGAAATCTCAAGCTGGATGCACAGGTTAGCCGTAATCTCTCGAACAAAAGCCACCGATACCCACTTGTTAAGCGACACTCTGATCTTGTGAACATCATCCACATTACAGGTGTGTTCGATATCGTAGAATCTGTCTGAAATATCACGAAGACGGTTTGCAACGCGTAAAATGGCCATTTTTGGACGTGAATAGTCGACGATGGCCCCTAGAATGTACGATGCCAAGGCGACACTGATTATCAGGCCAACGTAAAGGGGAGGTAATACTGCACTTAGTGCGGGCCATAGAAGAGGCAAGGCGAAGAGACGGGAAAACATCAGAGGCAGTTTTGCAAAACCCTGGGGCTTCTTGCACTTTTGTCCGTATCACATTGTCCGTTTTTATAGTAGGAACCAATCAACTAACATAAATAGGAACCACATATAGTATAGTTCTCCATCACTCCATCAAACTGCACCTGAGAAACTACGACTAACCCGGCCGCGCCTGGCCAAGCAAGGAACAATCAACTTCCACGTACGGACGCAGCAAGTTCTTTATGCGACTAGATGCGACTACTACAATGAATTCATCCTACTCTATACGTAGGGCAAGACCTTGTAGAGAACTGTTTCTATGAGCAGACTGATGCACTCAATGGTACAGTAACCACTTGCCTTTGACTGCAAGCTTTACCAATACACTATTAATAGCTCTGGAAGGCTGGCAGTCGGCGACGGCGGAAAGAGGTTAGCAATCAAGTACGCTAACATCAAGGCCGAGATGAGCGGTGTAGTGCTGAAATCTCAGAGACATATGGCAGTACATTGGCGGCAGAAAGAGGTTAGCAATCAAATAGTCCTCGTGGCTTTCTCGTGGCTTTCACATATACGCTAACATCATGGCCGAGATAAACGGTGCAGTACCGAAATCCGAGCCGAAACGCTGCCAAAACGTCAGACAAACATAACATTGATCCAAGCTCGCGATCCAGCGAAGCGTGCTCACATGCTTCGAATACGGCAGGAGGCGCTAATACCGCAAAATTGATCGAACGCCCACAAGAGGTGCTTGGACCGGCGCAAAAGCGATCTTGTATGCTTGGGACCTTCTTGATGGATCTAATTATCCTTGATAATATAACTCAATTGCAAATTTCAGAATGGTCTTGAAAGATAAAACTAGTTGAAAACTCCCTTTCTCTGAGAAACCCTCACCTACATTACTAACAATACAACCCACTCCCACCGACCATAGAATCTGTCACAGCATGCATTCTCACCCGTCGCAAGAGCACTCGCATATTCTGCGCCGCATTCATGAACCCGACAATGTTCAATTGCTAAAGTCACCGCATCAGCATCCTTCGAACAAATCACCGCAAATTACGACTCACCCCAGACTCTTCAGGCGGCATGCTATCCACCGCCTACGCAGGCGTCGCTCCCGGACAAGAACTGCTGTATCATTGTGAGGGTCCACAGATTAGGATTCGCTCTTGGAACTCCATCAGCCCTCGCCATGTGCACCGCAGTAAGACCTCACATAAACGGATTGAGCGCAGCGCTTGTGGAGCAGTATCAGGGCCAGACACCAGTCGTATCGTTGCTGGGGCTGGTGGTGGTGTTCACTCCGCCGGGGCCGAATGCCGTTGCCTCAGCCTCCGACAACACTCCGAAGGTTTCCTCTAGACTGCAGGGTGGGGGACATTTGGATGAGTCGTCGAAGTTGTTGAGGGTCTGATCTGTAGTGAGGTTAGCTTCGATGACAGAGATGAAGAAAAGACGTAAGTTGAGCGAGTGATGGAACCATGTAGTGAAATATCTAAGGTGCGAAAAGGGACTTACATCATAATCGGGCTGTTGAAGATGGTGCGCGCCTGCTGAGGGTAGGCCAAAAGCTGGGGGCTGCTTACTATGATCTCAATAATCTTCGGGTTAAACATCATGACAAACGTTTGCTGCATGAATAGTAGATTTTCTACCATTGCCTGCAACTGGAGACGCAAATGCGTGCATCAGCGGTCGTTGATAAAACACTCGAAAAAACAATACGCACCATGTTCGGACTGTCGATGCTCTTCAGCCCTAGATCAGCAAACGGGTTGGAACCTGCCACAGCGCCCCATCCGTGATGCTAACTCAGCTGGGTCAATGAATCGGCAGAAACTGGCCGTAGGGAGATGATGTTGCGAAGCTGCACTTCCAGCTTATGTTGAAGTGAACGCGGAGGACGAGAATGGGGAGGAAAACACCGTGCCCTTGACCATGTGAATGCTGTAGCTGGATTGAATCTTGTGTGTCGAGAGAGCATCAATTGTCCTATCCGATGCGGTTTTATGAGTATACCTTCTGTCCTAGCCGACGAAAACATACCTTCAACAACCGTCCCGAGAAATCAAGCGTTATCCAGAAATGGCTTCCGTGGGATCCTGCGAACTCCTATAGGCTGTGGTCATAATTTATAGTTCCAGATCGCCTGATTCTGCATTGAGCAGAAATATCGAATACTGAAGAAAAACAACGCACCGAGATGTTGCGATTGCACAATGATAGATGTTGGCTGGCCATCTTGCGGGATATGGAATGGTGTAGCGAAGAAGTTTTGCGGTGTTCATCAACGTCAACAGCGAAAGCGGCGAGTGAGTGCAGCGGTAGAAGACGCACACACGATTTTTCTGGAAGGTTCTGGAAAGATTGGCAAACTGATCACGTGCCCTACCTAGGCTGAAGGCCGCGTATAATCAGAGTCTGTCTCCCATACCACCCGACCTTGTTCTCTGGTTTCTTTTCCCGTAATATATTCTGTGTTTCCAGGTAAGAGGTGAATTCCTAGAGACCATGTCTATTACAATGACTATCTCCTGCGACGGATCCAGATTTCAGACAAGTGTGATGAGTACGCTTACTTATTCCTCCATGGCCGGCAATAGAACTCATTGATTCGTCGAAAATTTTGAGATTTCTCTCTTCTATAATTTAGTAAATAATTGACCCATCCTTTCGTCTCGCCACTGTCCACTGCTGACCGACTCCATGGCCTCATTTTTCGGTTCTAACTCCCGTGTTTACCCCACCAGCACATCAGCAAACCTACCGGCTGATGGTACCGGCTGGTACCACATGGTACCAGCCGGTACCATCTCTACCAGGCCGCCATCCGCCATTGCTACCACCTAGGTCGAAAATACCACCATCTCGCTCATTTTTCGAAGGTTTTCATTGAATTTGCCATGAGAAAACATTTTTATTTAAGATAATTAACAAATAAAATTCATTTTTTTCGCTGTGCTCGGAAAATTTA
>JAGGAR010016253.1:0-11901 GCA_017657315.1 Termitomyces sp. K1Ag
TTGATTACGGCACCTGAAGGAAAAGGTGCAGCGGCGGTTGTCATGTCTGTCGCGGCGTGTTATTTGGCCTGGGCGTCCGAGCAGCCGGCGGGGACCGTCGTGGAGTATATCAAGACTGAGGAGGAGGTGCCCATGATTTGGAGGGATGCAGTGAGGGGGAAGGAGGCGGTTGGGAGGATCGGGCGAGTGGCGAGGTTGGAGTGATATCTTAGGGTATTGGCTCGGGATTGAGATCACCCTACGGGTCATTATAATATACTTTGTTGATTAAAATCTTACCTTTTGGCCTTCCCGTTTATCTGAGGTCAAGAGTGAAATGAAGGTGGATGAAAGGTATTACGTGTATCTTGTCGGTCCTTTCAGTCCTTTTGGCTTTTGAGAGCTTGAATCCGATAAGAGCTGCATCGTGGCCATCGAAGAAGGGTCTGATTTTGTTTCTATGAGGACTACGATGAGGAGGCAAATGGGGATTCAGATCCTCAACACTTCAAGCTTCAAGCTTCAAGTCTCAGGTCTAAATTTCGATGATTCATTGGCTACTGTAGCCGTTACGAGCCCTTTAAAATTTGGCTGTCCGTGTAAGACTGTAAAGAGGATCAGAGGAGAGTAGGTACTTACATTGTACATAATGGAAAGAATCGAGGAAGCCCGAGCGTAGCGCTCACCCGCAGTGCAACGTGCGTACGCCCACTGGTGGTGGTGTCACATAAAACACGATTACCAATTCATTCAAGTTCACAGCAATCAGTATCGTCTCCCCCAATCCACCATGCCCAACTCTGAATCGCAAAACCCAGCAGATAATCTCTTGCCGCTTTCTGCTCTCAAAAGTTTGGCTGATCCCCAGCCAAGTCCCCGGGCCCAACAGCCAAAGCCCACTGACCCAGCTACGTCGGCGCCGATTCCGACTGTTCTCGACTCTCAATCTATCACTACTATCCAAACCAGACACAATGTGAGTTCATCTGATCCACATTTTGGGATTCTTGAGTGACACATTCTTTAACGACAGGAAAAGTTCCTATCATTTAGGAGGAGAGCAACACGTAGATCACTCGCCGCAGCCCGTGCCGTAAGAGAGTCTTTGTACGCTGAAGAAAAATTGGCGAAGATGAGAGTGGCTGAGGGTGAATTACTGCTACGGCAATTACAGGACAAAGTCAAACTCGTACGCCTGAAAGTTCAACTTGCTAATGAGCAAATTGGCGGTATACATGTGTTCATGGAAAACCAAGGCATACCTGAAGTATGCACTTCAGAGCACTCAGGTGGCTCGTCTTGTCGGGACGACCTGGACATACACACTTCTGCCGCCTCGAATATCTTATCGTCTGACGATTCTGAGTCTGATGGTTCCGAGTCGGACGCTTGTCTATCGGAGAGGAGTTCTTTGACAACTCCCCAGCACTCTATCGACGTTTGTAACGAATTACCTCCCTCTGACGGCCCCATGTATACACCTTTGACGGTTGATGCACTTCGACAACATGACGGTGCTGAAGAGCGTCCTCACCTACTGCATGTAGGCACCCTAGACTAAGCTAGTTGATGCTCAACCTACAGCAGAGGCCTTCTTTGACGGGAACTCAACAGTACTCCAGGTTTCGTGATGTTACTATCTATCATTGTGTTTGCTCCAACATACGTATGTCAATCCGCATTGCTATCTGCTAGGAATAGGTACCAGCCCTCCGGATCCAGCTCGCATAAGCTGTGTACTACTAACTAGATGTTGACTATATGTACTTATCAATTGTTCGAGTTCTATCCCCCCTACTTTTGTGAGATGGCATGCCAGCCAGTTTCCGGGCTGCAGCTTGTTCAAGCATTCTGACAATAGCTGTGGAATTCTCAGTGGTCCATGCAGATGATTGATCAACACTTTTGACCAGCTTAGCATGGTTCGATTTCGAGCGGATTCAATGAACAGAATGGAGGAATGACTGATGGTGTCTGTCTAGGAGAGACTAATTCACTGATGGTCTTGCGTTCAAGTGAATGGGAATTTGATACGAATTGTATCCCGCAGCTGAGTCTTCGACAATCAAGATTTTCAATCCATTAATGTTAGCCTATAGAGCGTATTAGTACTAAATAGGCCAGCTCCTACTCCGTTACAATATATTTGCTTGTGCTCATAACGGAAATTTATGCTCTCAATGGACTCTGTCAACGTCCTCCGAGCCTCGTTTCATTCATTGAATTCATCAAATGTATTGTCTGCTCCTTCGGGACTACGTCTTGGACCCAGTGGTGTTACATGGAGTGAAGACCCGAGTAGTTTCTCTTGTATAAATACCTCGACAGCCGAAGGAGAAAATCCAGACTCAGGAGTCAGGACTGGGCACCTCTCTCGAGCACTAGTAGCCTTACGATGGTTATTTTGACGCGGGCTTCTTTCATCCTCTCGTTCATCCTCACCAATGTTCTCTTCTCTACCGGAACTACGCTGCCTCTCGCAGAACGCGCAGATGAAGGGGCTCTGAAGGTTTCACTTCCGAGTCCTCTGTCAACCGGGAGACTTACATGTCCTCAAGGCACACATAGATGCAAGGATAGTGAGTATGAATTTGAATACTCTAAAGCTGCACAATGCTGATTCAGTAATGATTAACAGAATCGTGGTGCTGTTACAATGGCTATTATTGTGGGGTTTGGCACGGAGAGCACGGATGCTGCCCACATGGGAGAATTTGTTCCTAAAGGCTATCAATTCTGCCTAGTGCTGTTGTGAGTGCTGTTCTTTTTTCTAGAAAAAATCACAACTGACCTTCAATTTGTTAGCTACTGACAACAAATTGTTTTTACTTCAAAGGAGTGGTTGGGCATCGTCCTGTTTTGTTTTTGATTTTTGACATCTTCATCATTTTACAACGCTCGCCACATTTCTAACCCTTATGAGTTGAACAAGGATAGTTTTCGAAGTTGATCTTACTATTCCCTGTAAATGTGGTCAAGATCGAGGATCGGTGGATATGTGAGCTCTGCAAGAGTCTGCTGCTACTGCTTTCCGATGAGTTCAAGATTATGCAGAGCTGCCGCATTGTGGCTATCGAAGACCACTCGTGATTTTTGTTTCTATCAGGACTACCAGAATGCGAGAGGATAAAAATTGGACTGACCATGGGGTTGGATGGAACGATCAATCTTTCACGGCCCGGACCTCGATGGTGACAACCAAAAAGTGAAATGGAATTCGGAATATGTAGTCTTCCATAACAGATCTCATCGATCCGAGGATATCTCAGTAGCGGTGTATTCTCGGATCATTACCTCGCGAGTTTTCCGACCAACTACATATCTGCTTACAGTTTCGCCTCGGGGATGTCTAGGTTTATGTCCATCTCAAGCAATTGGGGGAGCCCATTATTGACAGGTTGGCCACATATTGTGGCAGACACGAATCAAAATGTTAGGTATGGACCTCAATATACTATGCGTGCATCGCTGTCCATTGACAGGTGGCGTAGATTATAGAATGTGATCTGAGTGAAAAATATCGTATAAGCAAGGCCAACGCATCATGAGCAAATTTTGCTAGTAGTCGAATATTTTTTCGTCTGCCCACATAAACATTCACAGCACATTATCTCGATTCATCAAAGCCTTGACTTACATACAGGTATGTGGAGCCACTACTTTCCGTTCCATCCGGCTGGTTTATAAGTTACATACTTTTGTCCAACTCATGTCCCAGTGGTTGGCATACTTTGATTTGAAATGGGAAATTTGATCGTGATGACGACCCCGGATCTTGCAAATTGAAAGTGAGTTTCTTTGTCTCCCACTGGCGTCAATCTGCCAGACTCATCCTCAGCGACTCAGGATCCGGATACTTCGATACTTAATGCCAGTGGTCGTTAATAGGAAAGAGTCTTCTGACCACTTGCATCTGATACATCTTTGACAACGTGTAATTCGCGCGGGTTCGTACCAGCCCAGTAACACTGTATGCTCCCGGGCCTCCGCTAGCTTTCATGGTACCCGTACTGGTCAGAGTCATAGTCCTTTCCCACCCATTTAGGCTTTTATGTATCTTCAAGCGCACAAAGTTATCGTCGATCTCTATGCCGGCGCCACTTCCGCGAAGGTCGGAATCTTGGGCTCCACACTAGTATGTACTCCGAGTCGGATGGGAATTGGAATTCAACTGGCACGAATTTGATTATCTTAGGCAAATGTACACAGCTTTGTCTACGATCAAGATTTTCGAAGTTCAACCCCGTTAATGTCGATTGTCTCGGCCATCACTGGCAGCAGCACTGAAAAGGCTGAGTGCTATAGCGCTACTCCACACTACTTGACGTGTTCGATCAAGTTGCTCGTTGATGGCATATTCATTTGCGCTCAGTATTTTCCTCCCAGTGTTTTCTAGATCCTGATATCGGCAACGTCCTATTCGCTTCTTGCTTCATTCTTTGAACACGATATAAATTGATCATATTGTATCCACGGGACCATTGCGAGACCAAGTCTTGGTCGGACTAGTTGACTTTATCGATCATGAGGGTCCAAATAGTTTCTCTCGTATAAATACCTCGACAGCCGAAGGAGAATATTCAGATTGGGTGCCCTCAATCCTCACCTGCAATCACACCTACAATGGTTGCTTTGACACGCGCATCTCTCATCTTCTCGTTCATCCTCACGCATGCTCTCCTCTCTTCTGGAAGCACACTGCCTCTCGCAGAACGCTCAGAGGGAGAGTCATTGAAGGCTTCGCTTCCTCCTTCGACGACGCTTACTTGTCCTGGAGGCACGTATGGATGTGAGAATGGTGAGTATGAAGCTGAGCCCTCAGAGTTGCATGGTATTCAGTAATAACTCGGGCTAACAGGGTTATGGTGCTGTTATGACGGTGATTATTGTGGTGTTTTTAGTGGACAAGCTGGATGCTGCCCGCTTGGTGCAGTTTGTCAGTAAAGGCTATCAAGTGCGTCTAGCGCTGTTGTAAGTATCCTTTCTTTTTCTAACAAAATATCGCCACTGATCTCCACTCACTAGCTGCCGGTGACAAGCCACTTGTTACTTTGCAGATGTATGGACAAATTGACCCGTCTTGTTTGACGACTTTACCATTTACAATGTTCGTCGTGAAGTTATAGTCCTACTTTGAAGTTTGTCTTGGTGTTTCTTGTCGATCAATCTATGTTCTCGTTTGTTCAAGATTGAGAAAAGGTGAATGTGCGAGCTCTGCATGACTCGGCGAGTCGGAAGCCTTCGAGCGTATTTTGTCGGCAATGGTGCTCTTGGTTTTTCTGATAACTCAGATGGATGCAGATGCAAAGAGAAGTCCAATTTCTGTCTTTCGACCAGGATGACAAAAGTTTAAGAGGAGGCAAGCGACCATCGATATGATGGACGTTCGATTGAGCGGGCACTACCGTCCGTGCTCGAATACTTTCCCTGTCGAACACTGATACATAGTTGCAAACCGGAGGACACAAGTAGGAAATAGAGGCCGCTACGAAGGAGCAGTCATGATTACTAGTGAAACGGCACGGAATTTGAATCCGAAAGAACGCAAGGAACCAGATCGAATCTCTTGTGGGTCCAACCGTGACGCATTTTCCTGCCGATCCGGACTATGCTGATTTCCGCGACTGTTCGTGTGGCCAACCGCGAAGGATTCCAATCCTCTTATGCGTGAACGCGGCAAGTACATACTAATAGGGAAAAGTAGTTATTGGAGCTGTGTGCAAAGCTGTGTACCTCAGGTTCACTATCTCGGTGGGCCTTTGACAGTCGAATGTGTTTGCTGAACCAAAAGCATGGCCAGAGCGTCCAGTGAGCGTTAAAGTTACAGTGGATCCAGCTGTATCCGAGTCAGAAAGTGGAAGTACAAAGGCAATAGTAGCTATATAAGGGTCGGATCAACAGAGACACACCAAATTGCTAGTTTTGCTTGTGACTGTTGCTCTACGACCACCAACTCTTCCACATCGTCTCCCGCAGTGCAGCCCGTTGGGCATCGTCGTTCTGTTCGTCCTCGTTGTTTATATTCGGAGATCGCCCGTCGCTGATCAAGATATATTATAAAGAAATTCATTTTAGAGCCAAACAAGGGACTGCGCCCACAATGTCAGCAAGGCAAAACAAGAAACAGCGCAAAGGACGCAATAATCCAAACAATCGGGAACGAACGGTCACCACTCTCACTGAGGATCCAAACTCGTCCTATCTCATTCCTCTCCCCAGCGAGGACCCCCCAGGTGCTCTCATGTCGTCGCCCTTTTCTATTTCTTCTTCTGCTGGCACTGGTCCTGCCTCGTCAGCCTATCAGCCCCCAAGCAGCTATGAGGCCTATGGCTACACCGATTTCTCATCACAGCCGCAAATTTTCCCTCAACAAGTGCAGCAACAGCAAATGCCCCAGGTTCCACCAATTCCGGGCAAGAATGATCTCGAACGGCTGGAAAATCTCAAGAACATCATCAAAGCCAATCAACATGCCAACTATCGTCCTATTGCACAGCCCGCAGCACTTGCTGCCCTCTATCTAGGTCCTATACCCACATCGCAAGCACAGTTGGAACAAAGCACGAATGGTTCATCACAAGCTATCTCAACCACTGGCTCTGATCCTTCATCACCGGTCGATCACGGACGACGCCCACCTCGTCTTCAAAGCAAGGAATGGGAAAATTTAGCCAGAGGAAAACCTACGACAACCAACGGCGGTCAGCCGACAAACAATGTGCTATCTGATTCAAGTCCCGTCTCTGCTCATCTGCTGACCTCCTCTTCCTCCTTTTCGTTTTCCACCCAGACTAACTCACCGGTCCAAAGTTATGGCGGACGCTTCAATCAAGGTACCAATGCTCCCTCTACAATTGACACGTCAAACCTTCAAGGCGGTTCAAAAATTAACTCTGCGGGACCTCTTTCGGCTGGGCCGAAATCGATTGACGTGCACATGTCAGACGTACAGTCTGAGGGGCCTGGGCCTTCTCCGCGATTTGAGTCCGGTGGTGCCCGCCCAACTTCTGGTAATCCTGACCCAGCACGTATTCCTGATGAAACTGGCTACGGCGGGCCTCGAGGACCTGGAAACACCGACAAGAGCTCTTTCGACAGCAAAGATGATCTGCGCACTCCTAAAGATAGCTCCTGGTCAATGAGAAACGGCCCTCCTACCCTTGACGATCGACGCCGGGATCTTGAACGCCCACCTCCATCGCCCAGGCCCGCTCTGAACGGCAGCGGCGGAGGCTCTGATGCTCGTTCAAATCCTAGTGACCGTCCACTCATGCCCAGAGACCCTCTGCCGCCTAGGGACGACAGGTTCTATGATCGAGACAGAGAGCGTGAGAGAGAGCGTTATGACCGTGATCGCAGAGACTGGGACAGAGACAGACGTTCTTCTTATGACAGGTTCCGTCCCCCGCCTGATGTTGCCCGGCGCCCACCTCCAGAACAGAGGCACTATGAACCCGATTACAGCGATCGTGGTCCTCCTCGTCGGTATGATATCGTGAAAGAAGAACCCATATCTGATTCTCGTCGACTTGCGGATCTCCGCAGGCCACCTTCGCCCATGGCTGACGGTCGTCCCCCTGTGCGACCTGAAGATGATCGGCTTCCTTTGTCTGCAAGATTGCCTCCTTCAAGCAGCGATTCCCGTGTTCCTCCTCCTGTTGATTTATCTCGTCCTCCTCCTCATCCGGACTCGAGGGCTCCCGTTCCGCCTCCGCGAGCTCCGTCTCCAGATAATAGGCCTGTACGGGGAGCTTCTTTCGATGACAGACATGTAAAACCTGCTACTCTTCCAGAAGAACGCCGCAGTGCTCCTATGCCGCCCGACGTTCGTGCCCCTGCAAGTTCTGTTAGACCTGCTGAGATTCCAGGTGCCACTCGGCCTGCTGATGCCCGTGTTCGTGAGCGTGATGTTCCCCTGACGCCTGTAGATGCCCCTCGCCCTTCAATCCCTCTTGAAGAGAGGATCAGCCGCCCTTCGTTGCAGGAACGGATTAGTAGTGCCCAATCTGAACATCTTAGTCAACAACCACCACAACCTGCAAGTCGACCCGAACCTAGTCGTCCACTTGAAGAGCGTCTATCTGCCATACCTGTATCTGCTGATTCCAGAGAGCAAAGAGGACGTATCCCGGACCGTGCTGAGCGTCCGCCGCCTCCGCCGCCTCCGAGTCGACCACCTCAACCAATTGACGATCGGGTTGCTTCTCGACCACCACCGGTTTCGACTCAAGATGACCGTCCAGGACGGTACACTCGTGGGATGAGTCCTGCAGGAGAACGATCTACTTACCCTCCCCCTCCAGTTCGGGACGATCCTCACTCAGTCAACAAAACTCTGCCTTCTCCTCGTTCTGGTGCACGTGACTATCGACCTGCTCCGAGGCCTATCTCTCGTGAACGTTCTGCAACCTCGTATCGTCCTGATGACAGAAATTATATCGCTGATGACAGGCGGACTGACGCTATGGATGTAGATACGTCATCGCGGTATAATGACTCTCGTCCTATCCCTTATAATAGACCTTTTTCGCCGCCTTCTGCGGCTGACTTGGCTCGGGACCGTGCTAGGGCGGCTCAGTACCCGCCCTCCCCGAGTCGGCCGCCGCCACCTCATGACACGCATTCATATGATGATGACAGGAGGTACCCTCCGAGCAGGGACTGGGCTCCATCGTACCAATCCTCATATAGCGACAGACGAAGGGAATGGAGTGCTGCGGATGAAGAGTATTACAAATCAAGACAGTGGGATCGCAACCCTCCACCGCCACCAGCAGCGTCTGCATCAGACAGGGACAGGTACGAGCGTGATCCGCCTCCTCCAGTCGCAAGAAACAACGGCTGGGAGACGAGAGACGAGAGAGAAAGGAGAGATTACCCACCACCGAGGGTACCTTCGCCTTCACGTCCGTATGATGGGTCCTCGAGGTCCCTCAGCTCACGTTTGACAGATACCTATAGCTCGCCTGCCCCGGGAGGAGCATCGGGTGACCGCTCGTACCCACCCCGTGATGCCCCTCCGCCGTTCAGCAGGGTGCGCCAGCGTAGTCTCAGTCCTCCTGCTCGTCGGCCTGGAGGACCTGTGATCGACGATAACCGACCACCCGCTAAGCGATCCCGAGAAGACGGGTATGGAGCAGGGGAGTACTACCCTCCTTCGACTGTACCGAGCGCGAGAGACGCAGGCATACCCCTTCGGAGACAGGAAAATTATCCTCCCTTGCCTAGAGCTGCGAGCCCACCTGCGCCATCTGGTGGGGGGAATGCGTACTTTGATAATCGTGGCCCCCCGCCTCCGCCGCCTCCTAGTGCGGTGAGCGGGGGTGATAGGGATTATCCACCGAGGGAATATCCTGTGCAGTCGTATGAGAGGCCGAGGTCACCGCCGAGAGGTGCTGCGTATTCTAGGGGAGGGTATTCTCGTGATACGAGAGATGATCGTAGGTACCCCACGCCCCTGCCGCCTCCGTCTATGCTTCCTCCTCGACGGCCGTGAAAAATTCTTGAGCTTTGTGAGTCACCTTGGTTGAACTATGAGAAATTTTGGACTCACTATTCCTTAGCAGTGCTCTTCATCACAAAAAATAAAACCTATACATATATGGCTGGACTATCTTCTACTATCTTCTTAGTTTCGATATATTGACACGGAAGGTCTATTGTGGATTGAGGTTTCCGAGTAACCAGGATTTTCATGTGGTTTGCCTATCTGTTCGACCTATCTTTTGATGTCTGAACTCATGTAACAAAGAATTCTCACTCATGATCATATGTCATGTTCCCCAATCGCTCGATATTAAGCTTTTTCCCCTGAAATTTCAATGACCCCTTAGGTTCAAGTAATGGTCTGGTGTTAGTAATGACGACCTCAAGATACTTTATGACCATATAATTTGGAACTATGCGGATGTGAGCATCCATTGTGTTTTCTTACGATAGTCGACTAACGCTTTACACAAATTTGTATGGTCACCATCCTTCTAGGTATATATCCCGTCCCCTGCGACTGGCCACCGCTGTATTGTGAAAAGTTAACAACTGAATACTGAAACCGATGATCATTCGTCTTTCTAGAGTCGTCAGATATTTCTCAATCTTCGTTTAACATAGCCTTGGTGCCTTTCAAGAATTCTTGGCAATATTGGACTGATCACAACCAGGACACTGCCCTCATCCAGCTCTATACACCCCACACATGTCACCTCTGCTGCCACAATTCTGCCATAGAATTGTGGCAAAGAGCTAGCCAGCTTCGAAGGTAGGTGCCTTCCAAGAATTCCTGGCAATATTGAACTGATCACAACCAGGACACTGCCCCCATCCAGCTCTATACACTCCACACATGTCACCTTGCACAGCCAACACGTCTCTTACACGGCTTCTCTAGTACTAACCCTTCGAAGATCGAGAGTAAGACATTTGTGCACCACCGTTGCCACAATTCTATGGCAGAATTGTGGCAAGGAGCTAGCCAGCTTCAAAGGTAGGTGCCTTTCAAGAATTCCTGGCAATATTGAACCGATCCCAACCCAGGACACTACCCTCATCCAGCTCTATACACCTCGCACATGTCCCCTCTTGCACAGCCAACGCGTCTCTTGCACAGCTTTTTGCACAAGACTGAGGGAAAGACATCCGTCTTCCGAACCTCCGCTCAGCTGCAGCGTTCAACGTTCAACCAACGTTCGACGCTTGCGAATCCACTATCCAGCTGTCAGCGCTCAGCACATGCATCAAATCTAGCAAGTCCGCTGCCACAATTCTGCCATAGAATTGTATGAAAAGGCAAGTTTTAGAACCACGTCTTGCTCTTCCCCAAGTAGTGAGTCCCGAGTACCATCAGGTACCCAGCTGGCTCGTAACATACGCACTGGCAATCAGTTGGAGGTAGAATCCAAAACGATCCAGCTCCCCGGGCTCCAAAACCAAATGCATTATATTTGAATTGAGGTTTCGTCATTTGGAGGGCTATGAAATACGCTATTTTCGGCACTGACATATAGGGGATTTTTCTGGTGCTCGGTTCGTCGTGCTTAAAAGCAGACCTTTGCTTGCAGCCTGAATGATTGAATCCTCATGACAGCCAACTTACCAGAACTCGAATTTTCTCTTCCGGACATTCTTCTTAACTGGCCGTGGAAGAGAAAGATAAATCCATTTCACCACCAAGCCAAAACCGAATCTTCTGCGTGGTTTCGTAGCTTCAATGCTATCGCCCCTCATGCCCAGCGAGCTTTTGACATGTGCAATTTTGGTAAGGATAGTTGTTTATTCCCTCTTACGATTCCAAGCTCACTGGGTATTCTTTATCAGAACTGCTAGGGTCCTTGGCATATCCTTCCAAGAACAAAGGTACCATTGTCACTTTACATCTGTTCATGTGTATCATCTCAGACCTTCCCCCAGACGTCGAGCGCGTAGGATGTGATCTCATGAATTTTTTCTTCGTGTTCGATGTATATACCGACGTTGCGGCGCCACGCGAAGCTCAACAATTGGCGACAATAGTGATGGATGCGCTACGCAATCCTGACAATATGAGACCCTACGACGAGTGCGTCATTGGCGAAATCGCTAGACAGTACGTTCAGCGCTCTTCTCACATTTCACTGATACTAATTCGAAGTAGATTCTCGAAGCTATCCATGAAGTGTGCTTCCGAGAGCGCGCGCCGCCGATTCATTGCAAAATTCGACATGTACACGGCTGCAGTTGCTCAGGAAGCCCATGACCGTGCTGAGAACCACATCAGGAGCATAGATGATTATTTCCTGCTTCGACGCCACACTATCGGAGCAATGCCCTCGTTCGTACTTCTACACTTTGAGCTCGAACTCCCCGATGAGGTGTTTGAGGATCCGATTATTCAAAGACTGGAAAATGCCAGCGCTGATATGATCATCCTCTGTAATGTATGGATTA
>JAGGAR010016254.1:0-11840 GCA_017657315.1 Termitomyces sp. K1Ag
TATTTTTTCATTTTTCTTGACATTTTGCTACTATTGGACATGACATGCCTGTCATGTGACCATGCATGTGACTTTCATGTGATTGGCCAACAGGCTTTTCTTGCTGACTGATTTTTTGGAGCTTGGGTTGGAGCCGCGCTGGAGCTATAGATATTTTAAGCGCTCTCTCCACTCATCTATTATGTTTTATGGAGCGCTTTCCTTATAGGATATGCCCAACTCCACAGCATTTTTGGTATATATAGCCTCAATTTTGTAGTATAATGCCAGAATATAGCATATTGCTGCCCCTACGCATTAGTGAGCACACTGCTGTAAGCGCATGCTCATTGTTCTCCTCATTCTCGATGCATTTTTCGCTCTAAGAAGTGCCTTTTACGTGTTTTTGCTGTCGTTGGTAATTTAAGCATGTGCGCTCAATTGCCTTCAATTGTTTGTGCCTGATTGGTGTTACACTTCGATTTGTTGGTTAGTCAGCAGCTAGTATCCAGTTAGCGCTGGTATCAGCATTTACATTTACATCTGCACTTGCATTTGTTTGTCTTTATTGCTGATCACATTCTATATTGCTCTGCACACACAAGTCCTAGACGAGCACTCATTTCCATTCGCCACTAACACAGAGTTTGTCACTGACCCTTCCATGTAATTTTAGGTCTCTAGTGCTCTAACGCACCAACTGATAAGAACTTTCGAGCACCGACAGAACCAAGTTGATCACTGACACATCTGAGTGACAAGTTCCACTTTTGTCTTCCCAAGACCAAGTCTTACATAATCCCACCCACACACTTGTTGTTGCTGTCGCCAACAAAAGATCACTCGTCACTGACCAATTTCAGATCGCTAGCGCTATAGTCAATATTATATCCAACTTGTAGCAAATTTCTGGCGCTATCTGATAGGACCATTCTCACATCTTAAAACTAACACGTAAAGCTTTTCTAGGGTGTTTTCTTTGTTTGTGTGGCCTTTCTAGCATGCAACTGTCTTAGAAGCGCTGCACAAATAGGATTTGCCTTTTCCTTAAGGTAAGCACACCCTCAGAAGAGTTGTGTTGTCATCAACATTATATGCAAACTTGACAGGTCAGTACTTCATCACCCAGTTGCAGCATTTTCATTGATTCCGCATGCACATATTTTATTACCTGACACTGCACTTGATATTGACCACTGCTAAGCTTAGGAAACTTGAAGAATCAGAGCTAGAAGATGACAGTCAGCTTTCTGACATAAGCACTAGTGATACTGACAATTAAAAACTCAGTGCACATGAACTAAACACACCAATTCAATCTTGCAAAAGTGACAAGTGAGAATATATTCAGAGCTACCAATGTACATATCAGTGACCAACAAAGAAAAAGTAAATGACAGACAAAACAAAACAAAAGACCAAAACAAAGCAAAGTACAAAAATCATAAAAACATTGCTAAGTTTCCTTACTGCACTGAAATACTTATACTTTGTAGTATAGCAAAGCCACAGTATTTCCTTGCCTTGCACACCCTTTGGAGTTATTACCATGATTATTTACTGAGCATTGACCTCAAGTCACACATTTTGTAGTGACAGTGACAAGAACAAAACAGTCAATTCTGCTCAGTGCATACATTATTCTATTCATGCTGACTATTCTACATACAGACCAACTGACAAAGAAAAACAAAAACAAGCGCTACTGACAACAATCTTTCATCTTGAATTTAGAAATTTTTAACTTACTTACCAATTCATTTTTCTTATCAACTTACAATTATTCAAACTTATAAATCACATAAAAACAGATCAGGAAGTGATATCTGATTTCTCCTATATAGATGACTGAGGGAAGGTGGTCTAGCAAAATGTACAAAACAAAAATTTTATATACAAAGAGCAGCTATAGGTTTTTCTTTACAGGTGGTGCATGTGGGATCTCCTTGTCTGGCAACTCCTCTGGTACAACCTTGCTTTTGTCCTGCCAATCTAGCACTTCTTGACATTCCCAAATGTAGCAGGCAAGCACATTGTGTTGATAAATAGCTGCACCCACAGCCTGATGAGCGACAGCATAATGGTAATGGGCTTTTCTCAGCAACACATCCAAAAGGCACAAGATTTCTAAAGCACAAGAAAGCCAGCACTGGAGCCCTGTGACTCTGACAAAGGTTTACCAGGAAATTCAAGTTGGCTGGCACCCATTTGTTATTGCTGTCCTTGTGGAGGGTCAGCAGCTGCTGCATAAAAGGACCACATTAAGGTTAAAAGGACAAAAGTCAGCGAAGCGATGAAGAAAGAAAGAACAAGGGACTTACTACTGAAAGTTGCCAAAGAACAAGTTCATGATCCTCATCACTGCTATCTAGTTCCCATGCACTATCTTTCATCATGTGAATCTGCTACTCACACTCAGCCTCAGATCCAGTGCCTTTTTCCTTGTTATCACTGCTTTTGCTCTCACCATGAATCCAGCATTGAAATGTCAATGGAGGAAGCAACAGGAATTGGCATGTACAGAGTTTCTTCCAACTCTAGCACAGCATGAAATGTGGGCAACAGCAGAGAAAAAAGAGAGTTCTCTTGGCCTTGTAAGGCCACTGTGGCATGAGTAGAAGATGAATCAAGTCTATAAAAAAAAATAAAGTCAGGCACATCTTGAAGAACATGAAAGATTGAAGATAGGCATGGATACATGGACTTCTCACCAGGGTGAGGCACCACAAGGAGAATGGGAAAAGCAGGTTTGACTGGTGCAGCAGCAGCAGCAGGAGGGAAAAAGACTCTAGCAACCATGGGAGATATGAGTGCTAGCAGTCAATATTTTTTGCAATACAGCAGTCACACTAAAAAGAGTATTAGCACTGAAGGAAAAAGAAAAAATCAAACTTATGGGTTCATTACTCACCAAAGACTTGAGGTGCATTGAGGGAGTATTTAATGTTGCTGAGTTTTTGCCCAAGAGCATCTTTATACCCTCCAACCAATCCTTGTTATCCTGCATGTTCCATCTTTTGGCTTGGGCAAAATTGTCACAAGTTCTGCATTGGTAAACTAAAACAAAGTCAGTGCAACAAAACAAAAAAATGCTAAAATTTACTGTATATGGGATTTTGTCAAAAGAGGACAGTTTAGGCTTTGCAATCTTTGTCTTTGTCTTTGTCACTGCTGGTGTCTTTACCTTTGCCTTGCCCTTCTCCTTTGCCAGTGATTTTGCAACAGGAGCCTTGTTTTCTGCTTCATCATCCTCAGCCTCATCTTCACTCTTTGCCTCTGCACCCATGGTATCCATGTCCATTGATTCTTAAAAGATAAGTTAGTGCTACAAAAAACAGTCAGTGATACTTACCTCATCTTGGAGACTTATAGTTTCTGGCTCCTTTACTGCCACCTGAGGCAGAGGAGCAATCACAGTGTTTGAAGGACTGGTGAGGGAACAACTATGTTGGAGCCCAAAACAGTGGTGCCAGCAGCAGGGAAGCGCTCAAAATTCAGGCTTTTGAGGACTTTGATAGTGTTCATTGCTTTTTGGATGTGGCCCTGTCAAAACATTAGCAGCAAAAAGATGTAAACTGATGAGACTACTTATGATGTATTTCTTGTAGAGCTACACCCATGGTTCTTTGAAGTAGCACTGCCAAAGTAGCACACCCATGTGCAACAACTCAAACTCGTCCTTCTACAGCATGTCTGAAGCTTGAAGTTCATTCCGTACCTGAAGGAGGATGCTGATTGTTTTGAGCATATCCTCACCATACTCAGGGTCCTCTGCCTGACAAAGCATATCATGAACGAGTGGCACTGCTTGAATGACAAAAGTCTGCACTACAATCTCTTTTGCTGCCTCTTGTTGGGTTGATAAAATCTATTCAAGTCAAAAGTTAGCACATGCTAATAAAAAAATTAAAAGCATGACATCCAAAATAAAAGTGTGACAAAAAGAGAGTGTGAGGGAGAGCTGAGAGAGGAAAGTGGGCACTTGGAAGAGGGTTTTTTATAGAGGAAACAGAGATAAAAATAGGTGCTTCAAGCACTGAGGAAAAGAAAATCAAATATGAGGCAGATCAATGTTGGTCATAGTGATGGCAATTGATTGAGGACAGTCAAGATTTAAGTTGGAAGGAGAATGATGAGTTGCTGTGAGCTATGGACACGTATTTTTCATTTTTTTCTGACATTTCGCTATTGTTGGATGTGATGCACCTATCACATGACTGTGCACATGACTTTCATGTGATTGGCCAATGGGCTTTTCTTGCTGACTGATTTTGGAGCTCACATTGGAGCCACGGTGAATATATATTATATACATTCTAAGTGCTATTTACATACACCTATTACATTTTTTCGAGTGCATATATATAGTTATAGAGTGCTTGCCTTATCAGATATTGTAGATACTTTCTGATTTCACAGTGCATTCTTAGATGGCTGCCATCTTTTTCAATCTTGCAAATTCTGCAGTAGGCATTCAGCAACTGCAAAAACATGCTGTTTACCACCTGGACTTGATTTGTGAGGAAATGACGATGATGTGCTGTCAGTATAAGTCTATGTAGAAAGCAATGGAGGTGGAAGTGCTGCATCACAATGCCTTTGTGCAGTATATGTGGGAGTATAATGCAGCGGTAAGCTGGCAACAGGATAATGTGGTGGTGCCAAATAAGTTTTCTATGGTAGTCAATCTCCCTATAGAGGGAATGATTCCACTGTAGCAACTCTAACTGCTTGACTGCTCCTCATTATATATACTTGTATGTACACTTGGTAATACTACCTCCCTCAGTATGAAAATCAAAGGGGAGAAATTTTATTGTATTTTTATTGTTGATTTTGTGTGGTTTTGAAATTTTTGTTAAATTCTTATTTTTTTTGGTAGAAGGCAGTTTTTGGAAGAAGAGAAGAAATATAGAGTCTGTGAGCAGATTATCTGTAAGTAAATGTTTGTAAGTCCAAACCAAAAATGTAATGGTATGTAGCATATATAAACTGTTTGTTCAGACATTTAGTTTATTGGTAAAAGGAAAAAGAGAAAAAAAGGAAATGTAGTTGTTTTATTTTTATCAGTTTTTGTTTTGTAAAGTAGTTGTCCAATATAGGTATTGGAGTATCACTCAGGCATCATCATGGCAGAAACCCCTTGGGGTTGTACAAAGCAGACTTGTTATCTACTCTGTTGTACATTATAATATTGATGGCAGATTAAAAAAAATCAAGCAGAAAAAATTGTTTTTGTTGACAATCTTTCAGACTTTTTAACTGTATCTCTGGCAGTATCTTTTTTTTTTTTTTTTTGGTATTTCTTTTTGACTGTTTTTCTTTTTCTATCTATGATGGTTGGTCAGTTTTTATCTCTGTTGGTGGCTTTGAAGAGTGCTTGTTGGACATCAAAATGAGCATGCTCAGCTAGTCCATCAGCATGTTTATTATATCCAGAGATGCATATGTGGCAGATATTATATTGTTTATTGAGGTAAGTGACTGTAATGATCAGCTGGCTGTTGTTGGTAACAATTTCTCACAACACACCCCAGCAGCATATGATGTCTTTAAAGATCCATTTGGCAACTGCTTCAGTGTTTTCTCTGTGAAGCATGTGGAATTCTGGCTAATAGGGGAATTCATAGTAGTAGTTTTGAACAGTTTTGAGGCAGTTTTAGAGGTGGTTTTGAGGTCAGTTTTGAGCTAAAACAAGTCAAGACCAGTGTGAAATCAGATTAACTTTGACCATGATAGCTGAAAACCAGTTTTTAGAAGCTTGGCATAGTCTGGTGGAGTTTGAACTCCCGATGCAACTGTTACCATCGTGTAAAGACCTCGTTCCACAATGGGGGGTCAATCACTATGAGATGCCATTGAAGCTCTATTTATCTCTCAGAATATGTAAAAATCGGAAACACACCCCATGTGTAGGCCATAGAAAACAGCATATACTATGTTCTAAGGATGTCAACAACCATCAACAACATGCTAATGCTTAGTACCACTTGTCTTCTTCCTCTTTTTTGCCTCTTCTGCTTTAGCAAGAATGAGATGACTCTCCAAGATTCCTTTTTCTTTCAGAGCATGTAAACAACTTGAGCCATGATGTATCACATGATGTGGCACAGGAGTGCATCCCCTTTTGTCTGTGTCCTGACCAACAAAAAAATTGAAGCCCTGACTGGCTGGCCAGGAGGGTGCTGCCAAAATTCATCCAAATCTATCTCAAAACTGACAGTGGTTTTCATGTTTTTATAACTAGGCCAAGTTTGTCATGCATTGATCATAATATGCAGATTCTACTATTGGGATCAGCCACCAGCTTGTGGGTGCTGGCATGATCTTTCTACCAGAGTTGACCATCATTAAAGAAGAAGTTTAGGGTGTATCTGATAAACTTCTTATATTCCACATTGGTTAGGTTGTCAGGTTGCTTTAAGTCAGTAAGCCACTTCTTAATGAGGATTAACCACTTGTTTTCAACTTTAGCCTTAGAGCTTCTTGGAACCACAGAATAAGTTAGTGTGCTGATGATATCATCACATAGTTCTGTTGGCTTGTTGGTATATCAAACACTATGCCACTTTGGCTCTTTATCATCTACTTCATCTTCTTTTCTTAGCTCTAATATGCTTCTCAATGTGTAGATGTTGGTTTGTGGGAAGGATTTAGAAATATATAGCTCTATCAGCAGGAGGGCTAGATTTCATAGGCAATGAGAATGAAGGAGAAGGAGCAGGATTTGAAAAATGTGCATAAAACTGTGCTTACAATCAATCTAATCTTCTAACACATTATTATCACTATCATTGGGATCAGGATCATCAGGCTGGCATGGCTATTGGGATAGTTCATCAGGGCCATGGAATGCACTCTTGACATGCAAAAGCTCAAGGTGGAACATAAGGATCACAACGATCTAGCAGTTCATGCTAGCTGACAGCTGCACATCAGGGTTTGCAAGCATTCCCTTGATGTACTTTGCATTGACTTCCACTATCAAGTTGGGTGCACACCAATAAGGTACATGCGGTATGCCTGGAACACTCTAAACAATCTGTAAAGCTCCAGTTTGAGCTGACTGTAGCAGGATTCTCTGTCATTGAGCATGATCAAACTGAAGTGGTTATACCACCACTGCTTATGATTGTCCACTAAGCATTGGTAAAGGAAGAAAGTGACAGTGATATCTGATGTATTGATAGTGAGGATGACTGGATCAGGAGACTCATAATCTATTGGCACAAGTGGTTTCCTGTCTTTTAAGGCCTGTACTAAGTCCCTTTGGGCAGTAATCTGCAGTTGCCCAAACTTGAACGAGATGTCTTTGCAGGTTAGCTTTATGATTTTGTGGGCACAGTGTGCAAAGTTTTTGATGAAAATGCTGATGTGAAATGAGTGTTTTTCTATTGAATAAGAAATCCAATAACTTGACAACTCAAAGTCACTAAGTTTGGGAGGCTAGATACATGTATTGCACACCTTACAAATGTGATGTAGAGTGATTTTAATTTTATTGATATTTTGAATTCAATAAGATGACAGCCAAATCAAATAGAGCAAATTAAATAGTATTAAGTACTAAAAGCCTGAAGTCAATTATAATGCCTATTAGCCTAAGAGATCCACTCCCTGAGGATTCCAAGCTGGGCAAGTAATTGCTTACTTTCTCCTTTCAAAATCTCCTCCCTTTTATAGCCTTCATTGCATGCACGGACCAGGACATGTCCCTCGTGAATACAGGTATGCAGGAAGTGTGTTCAGGCCTATATTGTTCTGTTTGGCTTGTGTTCACATGGTTTCCCTCTACTCCTCCCTTTGTCCATCCTTTCTTCTCTCTTCTCCTGCCTTTTCAGTCCTATGGGACTTTCTCCTCAGTCCTTATCATCGATGCCAGCGACTAGCTATTGGATTGTCATATCTTTGGTTGAACAGATGAGTTCTGTGAGGTATCAAGGAGGCTTGATGGCAGATAGATGCCCATGTGGTTGTTCTTGGCATTGGCTAGAATGTTACCAGACCTTACCAAGTACAGCCACCTGTCATGTAGTTTCAGCAATCGGTGCATCATCAATTCAACTCATTCCTCGGTGTACTGCTGCTCTCTAGTGATCTTTTTTCATGTATTTCCGCTCATTGGCACCTCAAATCGAGGTAAGTACTCCTATGCCTACAGTTTTCAGCTCAAGCTTATGATTTTCAGCTCTTTTGGGTATATTTAGGTATTTACTTTTTTATATTTACTTTGTCTTATTTTGAGATGGCATATCACCTCCCCCACACTTTCTACTGACTGCCCTCATTCAGCATGACCATCTGAGAAGACTTGCCAACCACTGATTGCATGTCACCACCCTTGAAAATTTGAAAAAAAATTCTTTTCTGCTGAAAATGTTTTTTCTCATTCTCATCCACCACCCTCACTATTTTCAACCTCAATCACATCTGACCTCTCATAAAATGCTCAACCTTCGACCTCCCTCTTTTGACATGGCTCCCTCACACCCCTCAGAACATCCCCACTGCACCTTGCAACATGGCAAAGCCCTCGGTTGTCATCAAAAACCCTTGCTCATCTGATAACTTCGGTTTGCTGAAGCGCTCTACCAAGCATGATGCAAACCAAGTCATCCAGACTGTCTCTCAGCTTCCTCAATTTGCTTAAGCACTGGCTAGATTTTTTAAAACGGCCTGAGGTTTCCCGGGTTCCAGAGCTGACTGCATTCAATTCCTTGGGACTTTGCAACTTGTATGTTGCCATTTTGTTTTCTCTCTTTTCTGGCTGACTTCTTTCACAGCGCTTCTCTGATCAGGCTGACTTTCCTTGAATCGCCAAGCAAAAGGGCCTTTACAAAGCCCTTGTTTCAATCCTTCAAGTTCTCAATTGTTGAGCTGCCAATGACTCCTCTGACATCAAGGTGTTCTTCACCTTTGCCGACGCCATCATCACCATTGAAACTAACCATTGTGAGGCTCATCGCAAGGAAGTGGAGGAGATAAGTCTATGTCCTTGGTCCCTGGCTGCCTTACTGACACTGTTTCAGCAAAAATGCCATGCCAAGGATCACGATATGCTAGGTTCGTCTACCTCCAAAACCAGCAAACGTAAGGCTAACATAAGTTCCTTAAGCTTTCAAGTTCAATGTTCTTGCTCATTGCCTCAACACCCTTACCCTGTCCCTTGCTAAAACACAGTCTGAGCCCAACAGAAAACTGAAGAACAAGAAACTCAAGGTGCTTCTGGGAGCAGGTATGCTTATTTCATATTTGTAATACTTCTTCCTTTCCTTCTGACTTGTTCCTTTTTAGCCAACCACAAGCATGGTAGTGACACCACCCTTGCCCTTCTTTTTGAGGTTGATGCTACCCGGGAGGCCATGGCCTAATTTCCAAACACCTCAGCCATCTTGACAAGGTTCTCATCTCTCATTACTGGTTTTTATTAATTAGACCGTCAGTCTGAGGATCATGATTTGGATGTGGAATTTGCAGATCCTGCCCCGATTGATCTTAGCTCCTCTTTGGCAGTACAAGAGGCTATCATTTTGTAAACATCAGTGCTGCCTCTGCTTAAACTAGTTTATTGTTGTATTCTCCTTATCCCTTACTACCATATTCCCCAATATAGTGCATTCTTTCCGAGATTTTTTGTGTGACACTTAAGTTTCCTGTGTGTCTCTAATTCTCTGACTTGGCTTTTTCACCCTCTTGCTCCTTCATGGCCCTTCCAGTTCCTCATCTTCTGAATCAGTGTCAGGTAGCCCCATCTCTTTGTTAAGTGGTTCATGGAGTCTCACAGAACCAAAGGTAATGTCTTTTTCATCCATCTCTGTAGGCTTTTGCCATTCCTTTCTTAACTCCTTCAATTTGTCAGAGGTGATATCTATCCACTGTTCAATTCCTTTGGGGAGATTAAGCTTTTGTTGGGCTTGGTATGGTAGGACATGAAACGTGGCTACGCAATCTTGCCAAACTGACCCATCCAATTCCGCAACAATGTAGTTTCCTCCCTTGGTCCTAGTAAGGACCACCATTGGTCTGTGAAATCGTGGCAACATTTTGGCACTTAGCAATTTCTCTATAACCATGTTTTTCACTAGTACCAAATCCAAAGGTTTGAAGTTGAAGTCTTTTGTAGAGTTCTTATACTCTTCCACAAACTTCAAAGCCCATTGGAGTTTGTCCTTACCCACACACTCTCACATTTCCTCAACATGCTGTACATGCTTAGCGAGAGCACAGGCTCAGTACCCAATTAACTCCTCCATGGTTAGAGGTCTGTCTGGTAATTCAATTAACCAAGTAGCCTCTACCAGGTCAAGCAGTAGAGTTGGGTGTGCCCCACTGACCATGAAGTATAGTGAACATCCAAATTGTTTATGTATGGTTATGCAATCACTCCACATCACATGGAAGAAGAACCAAAACCACTTAGTATGGTTCTCACATGCCTTGAATAGTGCTTGTCGGACATCCCAGTGAGGGTATTCAATACATCCATTAGCTGGTGATTTGTATGCTGAGATTGTAATTCCTTTTATACCATACTTCTTCTCAAGCCAGGCTATGACCTTTTTGAACTGTCCAGCATTATCTGTGATAATCTCTGCAATACATCCCCATTGAAATAATGTCTTCAAACAACCACTAACTAATGGTCTTGTGGTTTTCCTGTTGTAGTGGCCTCCCTTCCATCCAAGAAGACAATGCACAACACCCATGTACAATGTACTGACATCCATTGGATGCCGGTGTCATGTGCATAGTATCTGCATGGAGTGTTTGGAAGATTGAAGGTGTGTATGTGACTGTTGGTTTTCTTTTTATCACCCTTTTCTGTCATACTTGACAGTTATGGCAGGTACCCACATACCACTGGACATCACCATCAATCTCTGGCCACCAGAACCTTTCTTGGATTAACATCTTGGTTGCATATGCACCACAATGCCTTAAAGCATCATGTGCTGATCTGAGCATAAACATGCGCTGGTCAATAGTGACCACCAACTTATGTTGTTCTTCTTCATTACATTTGTATAGACACCCTTTCTGGTCAAAGAAGAACTGTTTTGCAAAACGTTTGAACTTCTCTGAGTCCATACCAGACAGGTTCTTAAGTTCCATTCCTGTGTCCCTTAACCAATCACGGATGGTTGGCAATAGGTTATCCCATTCCTCAGCTTCACTGTTTTTCTGATGATCCAAGTAGACTTGTTGTTCCTCTGCACTTTCCACGCTAGTCTCATTAGGTAAAAGCAGCTTAGATAAGGTTAACACAGCTACCAGACCTAACTGGTTGGCTTGTGAGTGATTGGCTACTGCTTCTCAAAGTGCCTGTTCATGCAAATGTGACTGTTTGAGTTCAGCTTCAAAGTCCAACACAGTTGTAGCAACCCCATGGAAATATCCTTCTCTAGTATCAATTTCTTCAGCAAACTTACTAAGTTCCAAAAGTTCCCATTCTTCCCAACCAGTCACCCCATTGTCCTTGTCTGGATACTCATAGTTCATTGACTTTGGCTCATCCATTAACTCAGGATCAACTGGTGGGTACTCCTCATCCCCTGGTTGCTTAGTCCTTTGAGACAGCCCATCCACACTAAATGTTTTACCTGGTACGTGCCTCAGTGTGAAATGGTAGAGTAACACATCTTCTACCCATCTCATAATGGTCGCATTGGGTCCTACTCCAGGATTGCTTAGCATTCCCTTTAGGTATTTGGCATCTGTCTCTACTACAAGCTTCCAACAACTGACCAACCAATATTTGTTGGCTTGTAAGGCTCTCATTAAGCCAAACAACTCCCTCTTAGGTTGTGAAAACCTTGCTTCCCTTTCATTCAAAGTGATAGATCCCAATTTGGCACAAGTCC
>JAGGAR010016255.1:0-11768 GCA_017657315.1 Termitomyces sp. K1Ag
AGCCGGGGATGCTGCTCGGCCAGCGGCTATTTCTGCGGCTGTTGCGCGCCGTCCGTGCAAGAGAACGGACGGGGCGCTCGACCCGGCGGCGCTCATCGTACGCGTGGCTCGACCCCGTATCTCCAGGTCCCCCTCCGCGGTCTCCACCATTTCGTACGAGATGGCGTCGTACAGCAGACCGTTTGGCGCTACGCGTATGTCAGCCCGTTTTGGACAGGGGCGGGGAGCGTCCGTGTCCTTGGAAACGACGACCGGCGTGGCGTTCCCGGCCTCGATCCTGCTGTCGCCTGCTCCCACCTCTGGCCCCTCGCCATCCACCCCCATCTCGCCGCCGCCCGCCACCGCTTCTGGTTCCTCGCCGTCTGCCCCGATCCTATTGTCGCCTGCCTCCTCCTGTGGCACCTCGCCATCCGCCTCCATGCTGCCGCCGCCCGCCACCGCTTCCGGCCCCTCACCATCTGCCTCAACCCTGCTGTCTCCTGCTACCACCTCTGGGCCCCCGCCGTCCGCCTCCACCCGGCCGACACCCACCGCCACCTCCGGCCCCTCAGCGTCCGCCTCCGTGCTGCCGCCGCCCGTCACCACTTCCGGTGCCTTGCCATCCGCCTCGAGCCTGCCGCCGCTGCTCACGCGCTCCGGTCCCTCCCCCTCGGTCTCGCTCCTGCCGTCGCCCCCCGCCTCCACCGGTTCCTCGCCCTCTGCCTCGACTCCCTCCATCGGGCCCGCTCCCTCCAAACCCCCCGCGGCCTCGGCGTCTCCTTCCCCGCCCGCCTCGTTCCCCATAATGGGGGCACCCTCGTCGACCCCCGTTGCTTCTTCCCCCCCTATCACCACCTCCTCCATCGGTCCGGCCGCCTCCGGCGTTTTCGCGCGTTCGTTGGAGCCCTCCGCCGCCGGCAAGCTAACCGCAGCCCCGGACGGAGCGGTATCTGCGTGAGGAGGTCCCGCGTTTGTGACAGAGGGGCCGGCGGGTGTGGGCATTGTACCCCATAGGTCGTTGGGAGGCGCGAGGGATGCCCCGGACGGCGTAGCTGGTGGTGGCAGGGACAACTGCCCCGAGTGGTCGGTGTGACCGCGCGCGGCGAGGCGTCGCCACTGTGGAGAAGTCAGTATTTCTCAAGGGAGGTGGGCGGCTTACGTACGATGCGGGCCGGGACTTGGCACCAGCGGGGGGCGACCAATGACGGGACCTGTTGGGCGTGCAGGTAGGCGGCAATGTCGGCGGCCACCCGGATCTCTTCTTCCCACACCAGCGAGCGGGCGCCCTCGGGTCTGCCGGCCCACTGTTCCCAGCCAGAGTACACGGCGTCGATGTCTTCCAGACGGGCGGGGAGTTCGAGGGAGGTCGGGTCGTGCCAGAAGGAGGTGTCCTCAACGAGGTTGGAGAGGGCACTGGTCCAGTAGGCAAGCATGGCGGGGGTGGACGACATGGTGGCGTTTTGGGGGCGTGTCGACGCGAACTTGGTTTGAAAGTTACCAGTCGCACAGCCACAGTCCCACGCCACTAGCGCGAATTGCCAGAACGTTCCTCAGGGTCGACGGGTCTGGCGGCCAGGGGCTGACCGGGGGCGGTCAGCATTTCATGTTGGGGGGAGGTGTTGAACACGACACCGGATTGGGCACGGATTCCAACAAAACCTATCAGTTCCGCCGGAAACCACGGACATAGCCACCGGCCACCGGACCACAACATTGGGGCTCCGGGGACTCGAAACCTTAGCCGTCGCCCCCGGTCACCTCTACCAGTCAGCATAATGGTCCGGGCAGGCATCTAGCCTCAGCGTCTTGCATCAGCACCCCCGGATATGTTCTGGATGCGTCATATTTTGCCAATTGACCGGCCGCCGCCACCATAGCACGGATTCCGACAAAACCTAACAAGCCCACCGGGATACCGTGACTCTCGTCCGGACGGCGCAACCAGCTATTCTAATACTACCTATCACGTAACAAGTACTTCCAACACCGACACACCAGCGCTCCGACCATCCTAACAGTAGTGCCGGTCGCCAGTGGTCCCATTGACGAGTCAGCATAATGCTGCGTCACATCCGTGCCAATCGGCCGGCCGCCGCCATCATCGACCAAACTCGGATGGAGGTCGACGGTAACGACAGGCCTCATGATATCTAGCCTTTGCGTCCTGCGTCAGCGTACCGGATACCCCCTAACTGCGTTGTATTTTAGCCAATCGACCTACGTTCATACCGGCGACCGGACGCCCCGGTTTGTCAGCGTAATGCTGCGTCATATCCGAACCGATCGGCCGGCCGCCGCCATCATCGACTAAGTTCGGATGGAGGTGGACGGTAACGACAGGTTCCACGGCGTCTAGCCTCTGCGTCTCTGCGTCCTGCGTCAGCGTATCAAATATCGTCTAACTGCGTAGTATCCTGCCCAATCGGCCTCCGTTTCCACCGGTAACCGGACGACCCATATTTTGTCAGCACGATGCCGCATCATATCTGTGCCAATCGGCCGGCCTCCGCCATCACCGACTGATCTCGGATGGAGGACGACGGTAACGACAGGCTTCGTGACAATCTAGCCACTGCGTCCTGTGTCAGCGTCCGGACACGTTCTATTTGCGTCATACACTTACAATCAACCGGCCGCCGCCGTCGTCGACAGAGCTCGGACTGGGTCGACGATAATCCGGACGCTTCGTTGTAGCTACCTACTTAAGGGAGTGGAAGGGGTAGTTAGAACTCACTTTTCGGACCACCTACCAACTAGACTAAACTTCAGATCTCAAAAATCCACTCTTTTGCTCATCCTACTTAACCTCGAAACCTCCAACAAACGTCTTCCGTCGCCTCCGGACTCATAAAAGCGTACCCGGACGAACCCCTCGTATCCCGGACAAGCAAAACAACGTCGTTCGTACTTAACGGATTGTCAACGGACGGTCTCCGGAGAGGCCTTGTTGGAACCGGACGCGGTATAACTCCATATCCAACCACCTTCCCTCTACCCATTTGCCTGTGTGATAGGGAACTCTTGACTCACTCGCACATACGATTGTTTGGAAGCAGGTGACGCTCAGAGCACATTTTGGCTCTGGACCAGCACTTTCCAGCACTCATCATCTGGAGCCCACCGCGAGGGTCTCAAGAACCACCGCCTATCACAACCAACCCCTTTTAAAAACATTGCAGAACGTAGATCGCGCCGGCTCAACAATCTCCGGCTGGAAATAATCCGTTCCCTCGAACTTGTGGTGGACGAAGACGAGTCCTTGTCCCCGCTTTTCTTCCCTGTAAACTCGCCCGACGCACTACACAACACACTACCACTCTCCCCACTCTCTGATCTAGCCCCGCTCCCGAGTCCGCTCCGGAATAACGATACCCTCTACCAGTCATTCGAACCGGACAGTCCCATCCCGCCCGGAGAACCACCAGAAACAGACAGCCAACCCCTTCTTAGCCCGGTGTCTACGTCAGGACCCACCGTCTCGAACCCCTTACAATACCGATCGCCCCGGCCACTCTTCTCACCAGATTCCGACTTCGCTCATTTTTCTCCGCAACAGCATTCTTCCCCGAACCATACTCCCACTCCACCACTTCCGCCAAAACCACCTATACCGAAAATGTCGATGCCCAGTCGAAACAGTAAGAAAGGGCCATCATTCAACGGGACCACCGACTCGGTCCGGGAGCTTCCTCGTTATTTCCAGGACCTCGAATCACTGTTCCAGGATCATAACGTCACCGATGAAGCAGACATGAAGACCTATGCACGGCGTTACGTCGATGTCGACTCCGCCGGACTATGGGGAAGACTAGAAAACTACGCAGCGGATACATATGCCAATTGGAAGAAGAAGGTCCTCGAACTATATCCCGGGGCGGAAGAAGATTCTAAAACCGAGGCGGACCTCGACCGTTTGGTCCAGCAGAGCCGGGCGGCCGGTATGCGGAGCATTGCAGAATTCGGGACGTTCCATCGAGAATTCTTGCTCATCGCGGATTTCCTGGTGGCGAAGGGCAGCATCTCGACCAGCGAAAAGAACAAGAAGTTCCGACAAGGAATTCCGGACGTAGTTTGGGATAAGGTCGCGATTCGACTCTCGGTGGTCCTCCCGGACCATGACCTAGATACGCCGTATCCAATGGCCGACATTCGTACTGCCGTCACGCATGTTTTTTGGCAGGTTAACACGGAAAGTAAGCCACCGGACCAGGGCCCGAGTGCACCAGACGCCGCCGCTAGCGTCAAAATCGAGGACGGACTAACAGCGGTAATCCAGCGGGTCGAAGCCATGGTACAAGGCCTCACCATAGCAGTCCAGAGGATCGGGACCCAGCCGTCCCAGCCCGGCCCGGGTCAGTACCAGGCACTGCCTCCACGACAGCCGCGCGCCGGAGATTCGTGCAACTTCTGCGGGACCGCCGGACACTTCGTAATATCGTGCCCGGAGGCAGAGACCTACATCCGGAACGGCAAAATCGCGAGGAACGCTCAAGGACGAATCACCTTGCCATCGGGTTACTTCTTACCGAGCTACATCCAGGGATTATGGATGAAGGACCGCATCGACGAATGGTACCGACAGAATACTGCACCGGCCCCCACTGCAACTAACGGAGGACCCGCTGCCGGAATGATGCTGGAAGTTTATCACGTGGACAAGCCGGAACAAACAGCGCTGGTCGGAGAAAGGAAGCAATACGCTGTCCGAAAGCACAAAGGAGTGTTCGACGGGGTAGAGATCCGGACGCAGCCGCCGGTCGGACGTTTCCAGCCCAGTTCTGGCGGCACCGGCTCAAGTGTCGCCTTTCCAAGGGAGGTCCCACCACACCTAACGGCAACGGACCCGGCACGGGCAGGCGCAACAGGAGTCCCAGAGGTCCGAGTTACGCCACCTCCCGCGGAGCAGGCCCAGGAGGCCCCGGAGCCGGTCGGTCGTCCCACCAAACTGCCCGTATCCGATCCAGTAGCGTCCGGTATGGCCTCGGGGGGTCAGTCCGCGCCTACGGAGACGGGAGCTGATACTGCACCACCGACTCCGGTTGCCCGTCCAATCCACCCATTTGCCAACCTCCCTGACAACCGATACGTACCACCTACCACACGGAATCTGGGGGCACCTGATCGGCGAGCGGACAACGCATATCGGACCCAGGCACCCATCACGGACTCGGCAAAATCAGCGGAATTGTACGACCGCTGCATCGGCGCAACCGTATCGGTCACGGTCGGGGAACTATGCAGTGTGGCACCGGAAATTCGCGGGAAGTTCAGGGAGCAGGTAACGCCGAAACGGGTCGTCACTTCCGGAATGGCATCCATCGCGGAGGAACCAATCAGTGCCTACATCGAGGAACTGGACGCCTTGCCCATGACCGGATCACACTTGTCCAACGCTGTACCACCTCCGGGCTCACTGGTTACCTCGGACGTAGCGGACACATACTACCAGACCCTTCCGCCTGGAGAAGAGCCCGAAAAACTGGTCGTGGCCAAAGACTCGCACGCACTCCGGTCGATCTTGATGGAAGTGGATGGCAAGGAACAGGTCGAATGTATAGTGGACTCCGGCTGCCAGATCATCGCCATGTCTGAGGAGATCTGCCATGAACTACACGTCATCTACGACCCGACGATCATCATCCACATGCAGTCAGCCAACGGCGGCGTCGATCCCTCTCTTGGCCTGGCAAGGAACGTTCCGTGCACAGTCGGCGGCATCACGGTTTACCTGCAAATTCACGTGATCCGGGGACCGGCGTACGACATTCTCCTGGGACGTCCGTTCGATGTCATTACCCGAAGTAACGTAAAGACACATTCCGCTGACGAGACGATCATCACCATCACGGACCCGAATTCCGGAGAGGTGGCCTCCATCCCGACTTTCGTCCGGGGACAGCACCGCCGCAAGCCAAAAGATGACAAAAGTTTTCGGACCCACTCGAGGAATTGAGCGACGGTGGCGAAATAGCCTTAGTCCTCGAGTTTGATCCCGTTACGTCGTCTATTTCCTCTACAACTTATGCCCCTATCCCCGCTTCCGACCCTAATACGCCTGCCGACGATACCCCGGTCGACCCTCCAACCCTCAGTTATCTCTTTCTTACCGCCTCTCGTCTATTCCGCTCGTTTGCATCACCTTCCTCATATCTACTTTCGCTCCCTAAATCACCTTCCGATCCTTTTGCCGTGTTTACCGCTTCCGGTACCCGGTCCGCTTCCGCCCACCCAACATTTTCGCTACACCGGACGCTGCCCACAGTCTTTTCTTCCCACAATTCTCTTTCACCCTTACGTACTGCAACCGTTCCACAAGTCACCCCGCGTTCCATCTCCGGCCCAACTTCCCGTCGCTCCGGTCCTCATACATTCCGCCCGCCGGAGAATATCATCCACTCACTCGCTGACTCGCCCCCTTTGGATACAGATACTCAACCAAAGACTTCCCTATACGACGCTTACCCCTCCGACATCCTCACATCCCCCGTCCCTTGTTCCCCGCCCACTAGTTCCACCCCTTTCCGAGAATTTGATCACTACTCCTCACACCCGGGCGCGCCGTACCTACGTCCAGCTTCTATACCGCAGTCTGACCTCTCCAATTTTCCGGTGAGCATCAAACGAAACCAGGCCGACCAGTCAACGGACACCTCCCGGGGAACCAACAAACCAGGAACTCCGGTACCAACTGTCCGGACTAAAGTCAAGGGAGTACAGTCCAAAAAGAGGTACAAGCCCGTAGCACTGAAAACCCGACCTGTAGTCTCTAGCTTGCCCGAGCACTTCCGGATCGAACGCAATATCACCGGAGACCCGCTGGCGGACATGCCGGAATTGGATCCAAATCCGCCACCATTCGAGCCGACGGGTCGGTACACTCAGGAACGAAAGGAACAACTCGATAAGGAGCACCCCGGGTTTCTGACCGATGCGGAACGGGCCGTAATGCACGACCTGATGTGCAAACAAAACCGCGCATTCGCCTGGGACGACACTGAAAGAGGGTCCTTCCGGCCCGACTTCTTCCCTCCGGTTACCTTGGCAGTCGTCGAACACACGCCTTGGATCGAACGCAATATACCAATCCCGCCCGGCATATACGAGGAAGTCTGCGACCTCATCAAGACCAAGATTGCTGCCGGAGTCTACGAACCTTCGAACTCCTCGTACCGTTCCCGTTGGTTCTGTGTTATGAAAAAGAATGGCAAGTTACGGATAGTCCACAGTTTGGAACCACTGAACCGCGTCACCATCCGGCACTCCGGAGTCACTCCCATTCCCGATCACATGGCGGAACAGTTTGCCGGACGAATCTGTGGGGCGTCATTGGACCTTTACGTCGGTTTCGACGAACGCCTGATCGCCATCATCTCACGGGACCTCACCACATTCCAGACACCCTTCGGAGCGCTCCGCCTGGTCACCCTTCCAATGGGATGGACGAACTCGGTCCCGGTTTTCCACGATGATGTCACCTACATTCTGCAGGAGGAAATCCCCCACAACACTATTGCCTACATCGACGATGCCGCGGTCAAAGGCCCCAAAACTTGGTATCCCGACTCCGAGGGCCGACCCGAAGTTTTATCCGCGAATCCGGGCATTCGCAGGGCAATTTGGGAGTTCTTCCAGGTGGTCAATCGGGTTCTCCAGCGAATGAAGTATTCCGGGGGGACGTTTTCGGGCAAAAAGTTGGTTTTATGTGCAGAACAGTTCACGGTCCTGGGACATCTTTGCACCCCGGACGGCCGGATACCGGCGGAATCCAAGCTGGCGGTGCTCGAAAACTGGGGTCCTTGTGCCAATCTCTCCGAACTCCGTGCGTTCTTAGGCACAATCGGAGTGTTGCGGATCTTCATCAAGAACTTTGCGCATCGGGCACACCATCTGGTTAAACTCACCCGGAAGGACGCAGAATTCACTTTCGGACCGGAGCAACGTAGCGCACAGCTGGACCTGGTCTCTGCATTACGAGACGCAAAGCCCCTAGTTCCAATCGACTACGACTCCGACGACCCAGTCATCCTGGCGGTCGACACTTCTCATATAGCCATTGGGTTTTACCTCTGTCAGGCAGATCCGGTGGACCGCCGAAAACGCAGGTATAACCGCTTCGGGTCCATCACGCTCAACGATCGGGAGTCCCGTTTTTCTCAACCGAAGCTGGAGTTTTATGGCCTCTATCGCGCACTGGGCGCCCTCCGGCTCTATCTTATCGGGGTCCGGAAACTGGTCGTCGAAGTCGATGCCCGGTACATCAAGGGGATGCTACGTAACCCGGACATTCAACCCTCTGCGTCCCTCAATCGGTGGATTGTAGCGGTTCTTATGTTCCACTTCGAACTGGTCCATGTTAAGGGCGCCTTCCATGGTCCCGACGGTCTTTCCCGCAGGCCCCGGCAACCGGACGACCCGCTCAGCACCGCCGATGACGAAGAAGCCGAATTCGAAGACTGGATCGACAAGATGAACGGCCTCATGCACGTCATACAGCCTCTCTCCCGACACACCCTAGCCGTTCGCCATTTCGCCGCATTCTCCGGGACCACAGTAGAGTTGGAAGGCGCGTTGGGTCCGGCAATGGTCCACGGTGAACTACTGCCACAGCCTCAGATCCGCCCCGACGATATGGTAGGGATCTCCGACCCGGCCAGAGACACTTCGCTGCTCGAATATGACGATGTTCCCCGATCTGAGGCAGCTGTGTCTGCTGACTTGCGGATAGACCGTCTCCAGAAATGGTTCGAGGATCTCCAGCGGCCGGACGGGATGTCGGACAAGGAGTACGAGGCATTCATCCGTTACGGGGCCGGTTTCTTCGTCGACGGGCCAAGGATGTGGCGAAGGGATCCTAATGGTGCACATAAGCTTGTAGCACGGCGGGAGGCACGGTTGGCCATTATGCGCGGAATTCACGACCAGCTCGGACACCGGCGGTTCTATGCCACCCGGGCAGCCCTCCTGGAACGCTTCTGGTGGCCTCATGTACACGCAGATATCGTTTGGTTCGTACGCACTTGTCACATCTGCCAGATCCAGCAAACAACCAAAATCCTCATCCCGCCCGTGGTCGCGACACCCGCTCCGCTCTTTGGAAAAGTCTATATCGACACCATGCACATGCCCCGGTCCGCCGGCTTTGCCTATATTGTACAGGGGAGATGTTCCCTTACCAGTTGGCCGGAGTTTCGGGCGCTCAGAAACGAGAACGCCGCTGCGCTCGGAGATTGGCTATTCCAGGATATCATCTGCCGGTGGGGCGGACTCAGGGAAATAGTCACGGACAATGGGCCGGCTTTCATCAAGGCGACAGAGTACTTGGCCAAGAAGCATCACATCCGTCACATCCGGATTTCCGGCTACAACTCGCCGGCCAATGGTATTGTGGAACGAGCGCACTTCGATGTCCGACAGGCGCTTTACAAGGCAGCGGACGGAGAAGAGTCCAAATGGCATGCCGGGGTGTATTCAGTTTTCTGGGCAGAACGAGTCACCACTAGGCGGCGCATGGGATGTTCACCCTTCTACGCTTCCACCGGTACTCATCCGCTCCTACCCCTAGATATTTTGGAGGCGACTTACCTACAGCCGCCACCGGACTCCATGCTGTCAACCACGGACCTAATAGCCAGAAGAGCAATCGCACTCCAGAAGCGCCCGGACGATCTGGCCCGCCTACATTCCGCCGTACACACAGCACGCCATAAGGCCGCACTCCGGTTCGAGAGCGATTACGCGCGTACTATCCGGGACTTCGATTTCCGACCCGGAACCCTGGTGTTGATGCGGAACACCAAAGTCGAGAAGTCCCTCAACCGCAAAATGCGGCCCCGGTATCTAGGTCCGCTGGTGGTGGTCTCCCGGAACCAGGGCGGTGCCTACATCGTTTCCGAACTCGACGGATCCGTGCTCCACCGGCCCATAGCGGCCTTCCGCTTGGTCCCATATTTCGCCCGACAAACCATTCCGCTCGATTTTTCAAACTTGGATATAGATACCAACCGATTAAGGGTCCTGGAACAGACGGACTGGACGGATGACGAGGACCTCCCGCCCATGGCCGACGAAGAAGAAGGTGGTGCACGTTGATGCCTGTTGTTGTTTTACCCGTCCCTATTCGATAAGTCTCATCCACCGTTTATACTTCCGCAACCGTTTCCCGGTTTCAATAATTTGCATTTATTAGATATTCCTTTTCTACACGTACATGGCGTTCACGGAGGGGGACTTAGCTGGCCAGTCCGCCAAAATCTAGCTCTATTTTCCTTGCTTTCTTTATTTCCTGACAAGTCGCGACTCCGAGTTGCGCGAGTCCGCCCGCGGGGCTCATGGCTATGATGACATACTGAGCCTTTACCTCAAACCCAGAGCGCTTGGTCTGCACAAGGCGGACTTCTCAGGGTGGCAGAAGCGAAAAAGGACTCTATTCTTTTGGCGACAGAGCACTACTGGTTACGGTCGCCCTCCTCTACGCCGTCCATGTCCTCCGGCCCCGGCCCTTTTCCTACTCCGGACGCCCCAACTCCCTCCACCTCCTCCCGGGTACCCTCCTTCCCCTCCAATCCCCGCGGCGGAGTCCCGTGCAATAGCTCCCGGCGCCGCACCTCAAGCTCCGCCAGATACTCCTGCTGTTGAAGCAGGACCGCCCGGGCCGCGTCAAACTGAGAGGAAAGGAGTATCAGTTGACCACGTAGCGCGTTTACCTGCAGGATGGCCGCCTGGCACACCGCTTCCGCTTCGGCCTGGAAGATGTCGAGCAGGGCGGTGCTCCGGAGGTTGCTGACCGAGAAGGTCTGCTGGTGCTCTTCGACCGGTCTACCGAGGCGGAACCGCCAGGCCTCAGACGGAGTTTCGGCGACCGGAGGACTCGACTGGCCGCTTTCGGGGCGGCTGTGGTCCGGTGCAGGGGCTGGCGGCGGGGCTTGTACCGTTGGAGCTGGCGGGGCCGGAGAGATCGGGGCCGCCGGGCTCGGAAGGGCGGCTGGGGGAGTGGCAGCACGCGGGACGTCCGCCACGGGTGTGGCCTTGTCGGTGTCGGGCGGTGGCGGAGGAGGCGGAGTCGTTGGGCGCCTGGGTGGGGTCTTCGCGCGTGTTGTCCGCCGCGCAGGGCCCGTCGTACCGAAACCGGACTTGGGGGCGCGCCCTTTTGGCCTCAGCACAAACGAGTCCGGGTCGAACTTGCCGCGTTTGGCCAGGCGTCCGAACTCCGCCAAGGCCGGGGACCGTTCGCAGCGGATCGCCAGGGAGCGGCATAGCGCGCAGGACTCCCGGCCGTGGGCGAATAAACACCCGACCTTCTCCTTGGCGCACAGTGAACACTGTGGCGGTCAGTCAGTACGGGCGGTGACGTTTTCCAGGTGACATACCTTCTCCCCGGACTTGGGCGCGAATAGGCCCACCTCCCGATTCGTTATGCCTTCCACCCGATCTCGGTGTCCCGTCTTGAGCTTCAGGAGCTCCGCCTCCTTCTCCGGCGTCATTCCGTCCACTGGTATGAGCCCCAGGTCCCTCCCCTTTCCCTTTCGTCGGCGCCCGGGGGACGGCGGCGCGGCACCATCGGACTCCACGATTACGGCGCCGTCGTCCAGGTCCAACATTTCGCCCCCGACTCCGAAGGCGGTGGTGCGGGGACCCTTTTGGGGCGGAAGGGCCTGCGCTGGGCCCGGACGCAGCCTTGCGCTTGCCTGAGGGGGTTGAGGGAGCCGGGGATGCTGCTCGGCCGGCGGCTATTTCTGCGGCTGTTGCGCGCCGTCCGTGCAAGAGAACGGACGGGGCGCTCGACCCGGCGG
>JAGGAR010016256.1:0-11719 GCA_017657315.1 Termitomyces sp. K1Ag
ATACCTACATGGCGTTTGTTTAGCATGGACCATTGATACTAGAGAGTAAAACAACGGACAGTAACATAGAGACACGCTTGCTGGTATCGTGATCCAGTTGGTGAGTACATGTAGTCCTATCTTCCGGAGAATCTGTCGCTCTTCAGGTGCCATAAGAGGACACAGATGTTAGACGGCAGAGTAGAGCCAGAGAGTTACGGAAATAACTAGTCCGGCGGTCAATTATCGTTAGATCAAGAACTTCATTTCAGCCAAGTAAAGTATGAGGACTATCTGCTATTCTTATATGTAGCGTACCCGTGCCAACAGCACTCAGAGTATTCACTGTCAATCAGACACTGCAACTCCGAAAAGAGTGTTACCTGTCAGAGAAATTAGATGTGATTCCTCATGAAAACGTGGGAGGTCTCGAAATTGACCGCACTGAAGATTTCAAATTATATCCAGCTAGAATATTGGCGCATCGAAGAAGCGTTATATGAGCATCGCAGTTGAGATAAAAAGGGTGTTCGTAAATACATACATTTGACAGATCTTTGATATGATGATCAAGAACCATCGATGACGAGGCATTGAACACGTTGGAAGGTGTGCTTCGCACAATCAGCTTGCATCTCAGAACCGATCATATCCAACCACTCAAGCTTTAAGCTCTAGGAATGTCAAACTTGAGTTAAGGTCACCTCCCTCCCTGGATATAACAGGAGAATTAGCATAAGAGCACACTAAAGAGAATTGAGATACCAATATCTTCAAGAGGGGTACTGAGAACAGACATCCAAGCGCGTTTAGATATCAGTTCGAGAATCCACATGTTGTGCTATATGAGGGGATATGGCGATTGGTGAATCCACGCGCTGAAATTAAAAGCACTGGTCACAAGGTACTCCGAAAGCTAAGGAAGAACACAGCTCATTCCACAAAAGAGCCGGTATTCAAGGTGGATCGACGTCAAACTATAGCGTAACTAGAGAAGTTTGTGGAGATAAAAATAGGACTTGCAGTATGAGAAGGCGTCTATGAAGAGATGAAATGTCACGCGGTCAGCTCGATTGAAAAAGGCTGTAATGCGTGGTTATAATGACTCACTCGGAGTGATCCCAGGCCTAATCAGAAGACTCGAGGACGGGCATGGAATAGCTGTGTACCTATCATAGCATAAGTGGGTCAGATAGCATGGGCAGCTTGGGATGACGAAGATAATCTATCTCGGTGTACCTGGAGACTAAGGTGAGCTAAATAACATGGGAAATAGGGTATGAAGGGTGTACAGCAGGAGTAACCCTTTCACCAAATGGCATGGGCCCACAGAGGAACCTATAGATAAAGGCGTCCATTGAATAGGAACAGAGCGAAGAAAGAGAGAAAAACTTATGGAAAGCTGTGTCGTTGTGCCGAACCAGGTGCTGTACAACGAGAAGACCTGGGAGAGAAAGACGGACACGTAACGCGGTGCCTACTTGTTAGGTAATCCACGCGTCTTTCATATTTGTAAAGGAAGATGCTGAAAGGTAACTCACCCGTGCGAGCAAGATATTTTGAGACGATGTGGAAATGCAAGGTATTAATGCTAAGCGCTGAGGCAGTATATGAGAACGAGCCTGAAATATTTGGTGGTCAATGATAATTGACAGTTGTGTAACAGACGAGAAGGGTACTGCATTAATAACTATCACCACTCGTCTAACGTCTGGGTGAAAGTTTAAAAATTTGAATTGCTATATTATGGTTACAAGCACGAGATTCAGACCATTGATGTTCCATATACATATTCGGGAAACAAGAAACGGGGTAAAGAAGGCGCATATACGGTGCTTTCACATAGTGCGCTCGTCGTTTCGTAGCCGCGCAGAGCTGTCATTAGCTGCGAGTCAAAAGGGTTGAACATCTTACATCTCTTCAATGGTCAAAACGAACGCGTCGCTGGACTCTGTTGGTGACGGTAACGCTGAACGTTCAGAGGTTTGAGATGAGAACGAGACCGACATGTCTTGCTCGATGACGATCGCGTCACAGACAAGGGTCCCGTATCAACACGGTCACCGATCGCCTAACCTAAGCTCCAAGGGTGTAGGGCTTAACGGAGATACGTGATCGCAAGGATGAGAGATAGACCATGAAGGTGCTATCTGTATGGCTGTCTGGCTGGTCTACCATCAATGTGGTCATGGGGGTAATCATACGAAAGCAGGATGAGGAATGCGCATATAAGGTGATTTCATATGATCGCGGTGGTCTTTTCGTGTCCCTGAGGTTCATCAGTAACGAAGACTAAGAGTCGAACTGGCCTTACATCTGTTCAATGGGGTAAAACGAACCATACTTGTGGATTCCGTGGCCAAGCGCAATGACAATGGGGTCTGCGTAGAGGTTGTTTGTGAATGCGTGAATCATGTTCATCAGACAACCACTCACAGATGCAAGTCCACACAGCCTGAGGGACGAGACACGGGTGCATTTTCGACAGGTGTGAGGCTAGAGTTTCCTATGTGATGTTCGCAAGGAGTATAGACGTGAGACTGAAAGAGATGTTGTTATATGTAAGGCTGACAATAAAAGGGTGGTGATTCAGAGCCTCCAGAGCCTCCAGATGTCCTCTTCAATGGACCGAGTTTCGGAGACCAATATTCGCATTGGTTTTTGAGGAATCTGCGACGAGACCAGCTCAGAGTAGAACAAGGAAACCCGAGTGAGCTCGCACCTGCCCCAACGAGGAGGCCTGGCTCGCAGATGAAAGGGCTACCAGCTATGTAGAACGCAAATGAGAAGTCAGGTTTGGACGAGTTCGGAACAAACCGGAGCCCGGTCCGAAGCTTACAAACTGAACCACACATAGAATCCGAATCCACCGTCTTCGCCAAAATGGTCATGAGTCTATGCTGTACACCAGTTCTTACCCCAGGCGTAATTCTAGATGGGAATGTTGGATGCCACGGAGAACGCTTTGGGAATGCCTGACACAACGTGGCTTTGTTTGGTTTATTTATTATGCATATATGCAAGTCTATGATTTTCGTGCTTCTGACGCGCTGCTCAACGTCCAAACTACATAGTAGGGTTTATCGCCTTCATTGACATGCATTGTCCGAGGACCGAGATCTCCTTGCTCGTAGTCATCATGATTGGTTACCATTGCTACACTTGTCATCCGATCTGCGGTTAAT
Source organism: Termitomyces sp. K1Ag (assembly GCA_017657315.1). Classification (NCBI taxonomy): domain Eukaryota; kingdom Fungi; phylum Basidiomycota; class Agaricomycetes; order Agaricales; family Lyophyllaceae; genus Termitomyces; species Termitomyces sp. K1Ag. The sequence continues at coordinate 3,165 of JAGGAR010016256.1, forward strand.
GTGAGGCCTCACTTCTTTTCATTACAGTGCTCATCTGATTTCTCTTCTTCCTACAGAATTTCACAAGTCACTGGTCAATTTAAGTTCCCCAAGATGCTCCAGCCTCAATTTGATGGCGTAACTTGTATGTGTTGACGACTCGACACTACCTTCCATCGATCAGCCACTGACAATTCAACATAGACGTGTTCAAGTCCTCGCATGACGACGTGATTATCTGGGTTAACTCATATCCTCTTCCTTGTTTGTGTCTGCGAATCTTGTCTGGCTGTATCTTTTGTGGCAGTGTCAATTTCGCTCCGAAGCCATCGTGTGTCCTGTTGGCCGATTAACTGGATACCATGATGAGTGCCTAGATCGACGTGCCCCACGAAATATACCAGCCCGTGCTTGGGAAGAATGGAGAATTACTCTATTCGCAGTATGATCCTGGGTAGGTTGATGAAAATGTGCAAATTGTTCGTTTCCCATTCCCTCTCAAGCTTTGTCTTACACTGACATAAATCTAGCTCACAACGATCTGGAACTGCTCGTCCACCATTTGGTGGTGATAGACACTTCGTGTTGCAAACCCCCCTTATCCTTGCTGAATTCATCATATCTACTGGTATTGGTATTGGTTCCTGAAAATCCTTTCGATTGATTAGACTGATCAGCACACCAATCAGACTCATGCGGAATTAATGCTTCCTGACAAGTGGATTATCTTTCTCTCCAGAGGAGACTTTTGCCCCATCACGGTCCACATACAATGTTAGTAGCATGCAGAGCCAACACCCAGTGATGTGTCACTCCTGCTCATCGGTCGTGTTCTTTCCCAATCTATGTCGTGGACCACTTCTTCCAGATCGAAACTTTCAAGTCCACCTCCGCCTCTGTATCGCTATTCCTCATGATCGCCAACTGTAGCCCATGTAGTGAATGTGTATCAAGTAACTGATGATTCTCAGGACGAGGGGAATGACGTGATGAACATAGATGGAGATCTGGAGCCACAACCACCGCGGTCAGACGTCGGCAGCAGTTTGGAATTGTCCCACGCCTTTGCAGTCTACAAATGACAAGGCTATCTCAGTTCCAGGGGAACCAGAAAAGTCGAACTTAATGCTCTGCGGTGGGCGGGTGGCCAAGAAAGGAAAGAAGGTGACTTTGGTGGCTACCAAGGTGAACGCACGACAAATGATCTGATCTTTGGAATAAGGCTTGCAAGTCAGCTTCCGATAAGAGCCGGAATACGCCAACTCGATCTTCGTCTTTGATCGACGTGGACCTCGATCTCGAAGTTAAACAATCCGCATTTCGTGCCATTGACTTTACAACATCCAATGACGGCTTTGAAGACTCTCATATTACTTGCATGCATTATAAGGCGAACCCAGCCTCCGCACCCCATGTACCGTCAGTTGCGGGCGTCTCAAACAGGAGATATCGTTGGGCATTTTAACTTCGGTTTCATCATCACAGGGCTGTCATAGATGATCTCTTCATCTTAGATCAGCATGCGGCAGATGAGAAGTATCATTTTAAGACTCTTCAGCGGCTGTTCAAGTAGTGCCTATGATGGGTGTTTTGATAGTATCGCGATGATGATCTCCTGTGGAAAGCCCAAGAAAATGGAGTTGATGACGTCAAACGAGCTCGTTGCCATGAAAACTATGGATATATTTTGTCGAAACGAGTTTGAGGTTAAGGAAGTCGATGATGATAACAGAGCGCTGGACTTTGACTCATTGCTCATCCCATCAGTAAGAGTACGACTTTTGATATGCAACGTAACCCGGGCCGCTTCTCTTGGTTCAGTCTGCTGCTCGCACATTTTGACTATCATCCGGATCTGGTGGGGCTCATATGTCTCATGCGAGATCGTCCGGGTCGGATGGTTCGATGCTCAAAGGCGCGGGCGTGTTCGCGATGAGGACTTGCCGTAAGAACATGAGGGTATGCTGTTGAACAGGCATGGCTACGGTATGATCATCACTTTGCTCACTTAATTGAGGGAATGACACAAAGATGGTTGGTAGTTGATGATGATTATGAAGAAAGCAGAGTAAATTATGGTGCATCGATCGTCCTTATTATGGCTGTCCACCATTCTGTTTTTCATCATCAGTTTCGGCTTTTGTGTCCATGACTATTGATCAAATTTTGCGAAAGGTGGAGTACTGGATTTTAATTAGCTTCATATGTGTACAATGTTTAGTGATAGCACCCGAGTGTTACACTTCAAGTTCTTCCTTCGAAAGATAATCATTTCTAATGAGGATCACATTCTGCCTGAGTTCCAAGACAAGTCTTCTGTGTTTTCACTTACAGCCTCAATTATCAATGATCTGTGCAATACTCGGTCAATCTTTGGTCATGAATTGGTAGTGAGGCACATATCATGTTTCCTTTCTTGCTCTGAGAGTTCTTGTGCTTTGTCGCCGCAATTTCATCACTCATCCAAGGTTGTTCAGAAATGACAGAAATGATTGACAATGACTCCACAAGGATTTCTTTCATGTTTATCAGTGACGACCATTGGGAGTCCTTGTCAGTAAATCCCCGGATAGATGGAGTAAATCCCCGGATAGATGGAGTAAATCCCCGGATAGATGGAGGGTGATGGTACCTGCTAATATGAAGTCCACTCCACCTAAATCTGAGATTCATACCATCCCATCATCAAAGAAATTTTCTTGTTTGTTTGTTGTCCCTCAGGTAAATGGTACCTTGAAATTCTATACAAGGTACATGTACATGGAGGTTGTAATCGGGGTTATTAGAAATTTCAGATGTCTTGACAGATCATCATCGTACAAGCTTTATGATGAACAAGTATCCTGGCAACAATGTGATAGAGGGAGTAAACACATTCAACACATCTAGCCATTCTAGTTAAGATCACAATGGATCTCCATCATGGAAATAGGGTTGTTTGAAATGGGGCACAGCAAATGTTTGCAATTTTTCTTGTGCACTCGATCATGGACATTTTGAATGGTATATAACTCATATTGCAATGTATCATGATCTAACCAGGCAACTTGAAGACCACACAAGCACCACAACTCTTTGCTGAAATAGCCTTCCAAGTACATTTGTTCAAGGCAAGCTTCTTATATATCTGTTTCCCCCACTCTCTGACCTCATTAAGTGTTGTACTATCTAGACACATTATGACCCCTGAAGAGCGGCAGACTGTCCAAAGAATAGGGCTAGACTTCATTGAGAACTGGATCATATATCCAGCAACTTTCTCCTTGTGTTATGGTCCACCAGCTCTTTGAATATTAATATCACACACTGAACACTCCACAGGTATACTGATGCCAGTTGCAGCCATTGGTGCCTACTCTTGTGCTAAGTGCAACAAATTTCATAAAGGCCACATATCCTTATCCTAATTCACTATTATAGGAGTCAGAATCCAGGTTGGCATTCCAGAGGACAGATGGCAGCCATTTGCCTTGGTATTGTTGCATTCACTGGATATTTAGTAGTGAGATTTGGGCAGGCACTTGTTGCAAATCAATTCTTCCAACACAGCATTGTGCCTCTTTCCAAACGTTTGGACATCATAAATGCTATGGTTGGGAAATTGGACATAGCGGAGAGCTGGCTTGAATTCTTCCCTGTCAGTTTTAACTTTCTATGTCTGAACTCTATGCCTTGCAGCTGACACTATCAGGTTAGCCAGTTGTAAATGATGCCTTCATCATATGGCGTTCATGGGTTATCTTTGAAAGACGACGTTGGGCACTGTATATCTCAATAGGACTCTGCCTTTCCACTCTTGGTATATGCCTTCCTTGACTAACATTAGGCCTTAGCTGATATTTATGCAGTTTTCACACTCATCTTTCTGGCAATTTTCTCAAACCCTGATGCCCTCTTGAGAACTCTACAAATAAACAGTCAAGTTGAGGATGCCCTATCCCTTGCAACTGTAATTTTATCATTTGTGACAAACCTTGTTGCAACATTCTTTATTTGTTGGACATTGTGGTATGTCCTTGTTCACTTTTTGAATATACTCTGCTGCATTCATGAGAATTGTTACAATGACAGGGCACATTTGAAATTCTTACAAAGAAACATGGACAGCCAACTGCGTGGACTTTTTAAAATGTGGCATGTACTCTACCTCTTGGCAGATGTAGGAGCTGTCTACTCTGTCCTCCAGGTAAGATTAGGAAATGCCTATGACTATACAAGCAATAAGAGCAAGATTTGCAGCTCTTTAACATTGTGATCAATGGTGGAGTCAATGGCAAAACATTTGCTAGAGTCGTCATTGGTGATGTGGTAGGAACAATCTATTTTTGCATCTCAGTGTGTATCATTCTCTCTTTTGATTTTGGAGGCCACTCACCCTCTGCAGTTTGTGTATCCAGCATTAACAATTACTCTCATCCATGGGCCTTTTTCTGTCATAAGGGTGCATGAGACTGTGAACTCACTTCAAATGTCTACTCCTGATGCCTGACAAGAGATAGACATTTCATTTCACTTCATTCTCTTGATCTCCATAGTTATATAATCTGAAAACAGCCTGTTTTTTCCTAAATACTTCAATACAATGGTTTCATTGCTATTGTTTAATGATAACTTCTTGCTTATGTTGTACAAAAAGAGTGAAGAGGTGAATTGACCTAATTTTGCAGCACATAGTTAGATCAGGCAAGATGTGATGGGGGTTTGTTGAGCAGGACCAGTTACAGGAGGAACAGAGTGAGGGTAAGTTAGAATAGGCTGCAAAACACAAGGTAAAACCTCAGTGATGGTTGAACACTCTGAATATATTGTGTAGCTACCTGCAAAAACTATGAAATATTGATAAGTATTTGAGTAGAGAAGATCAGGGAGACTTACACCTCAGTGATGGTTGAACACTGAGGTGTGATGTGTCATATGCAAACAGAAAACATACAAACTAAGTGTCTGTATTACACCCACATCCTCAACCCCTTGAGATGGACTGTGGATTAGACAACACCAAGAAGTTCATGGAACTTTTCAAACTTGACCTGAGGGATTTGGTGAAGACATCTGTGATCCTATTGAACATGGGAACATAGTGGAGTTGGACATGACCAGAAGAGACAGTCTGGCAGATGAAAACTGGAAATGAATGTCAACGTGTTTTGTATGTGTGTGAAAAGTAGCATCCTTACAGAGGAAAGTAGCACCCTGTTTATCACAGGAAAGATTAGTAGGTAAGAAAAGAGAATAGAAAAAGAAAGTATTTTATTGATCTGGATATCCTTAGCAGCATGTGTAAATGTGACATATTCAGAGTCAGTGCTAGAGAGGATGATAATTGGTTGCTTCTTGGAACTCCAAGACACAGTGCCAAGTCTGATGAAGAATGCAAAACCTGAGATGGAGTGAGGATGTGAGTATCAGCATCAGAGTAGCCAAAGATCTCAGGACCAGGACCTCCAAGAAACAGTTTCTTGTCAATGGCTCCACATGGATAGCAGAAGACATGGGTAATGGCTATCATGTGGATGGTCCTAGGTGCATCAAGATACTGAGAAAGAGTGAAAACTGCATATGCAATGTTGCGATGTGTCATGATGGCTGTGTCCATCAAAGATCCAATCATTTCATGGTAGCAAGTCTTCTCAGCAGGTGAGAGGATGATTGGCAAGACAAAACTGGAGTCAGGGGAAAAATTGGCTTCAGCCTCCATGGGTGTGATGGTGATCCAGGTGCCTTTGAGACCAAATCATTTGATGATCTGTTCAACATAGGCTTGCTTGCTGAGTACAATGGTGCAAGCATTCAAGTTCCAGGAGAGGCTAACTCCAAGAAGCCAGTTGATTGGTCCAAGATTGACAATCTCAAAGCATTCTCTAGGCTGTTTCTTGATGAGGGATAAGGCATCAGTGGTGTGAAATCATCAGTGGCAATGGTGATGATGACAACACACTACTCTTCTTTGGTGGACTGATGAGCCTTGGTTGGTGCTGGACACATATTTCTTTCATTTTCTTGATATGGTGTTACTGGTAGACATGATGTGACTTTCATGTGACTCTGCACATGGCTTTCACATGATTGGCCAATGGTCTTTTCTTGCTGACTGATTCTTGGAGCTGGAGCCACATTGGAGCTGTAGATATTTTGGGCACTGTTTACACATGCCTATTATACTTTTTGAAGTGCTTATTTATGTTTTGTGGAGCACTTGCATTATAGGATAGTGAGGATACTTTCTTACTCCACAACACTTGAGGTATATAAAGCCTTGGTTTTGTAGTAAAAGAACAGAATATAGCATACTGCTGGTCTTATGCACTACTGAGCTCACTGTTCAAAGTTGTGCTCATCATTTGCCACATTCATGAAGCACTTTTTGCCTTGTCAAGTGCACTTAGTCCATTTTTGCTGTTGCTGGTGATTTAGGTGCTTGTGCTTGATTGCCTAAGAAAAATTCTCGTACCTGATTTATGCTTTGGTTAGCATTGCAGTTAGTTCTTGATAAGTGCTAGAAATATCAATTACATCTGTGTTTGCACTTGCATTTCTTTTTTTCGCACTGGTCATTTAGTCTTGCATGCACAAGCCTTTAGTGATGAGTGTGTAATGCAGTTATGGTAGCTTAGCTTCACACAATGTAAACCAGACTGATATTGGATTCTAGTGTATACACAATGTGAAGTAAAGTAAAGCTGATTACCTAATGTAATCAGTGCAATATAATGAGAGGGCAATAACATAGTGTGATAAGATATGATGAGATGATAATAGAGTCTCAAAGAGACTCTATTCCATTACATGCCCCCCTTTCATACCAGTGTCTGGTCTGAGGGAGCAATTGATATTGAAGAGGCTTGATGGTGTTTTTTTTTTTTTTAAAAAAAAAACAGTGATCAGCAATGCTGATCATGTGGTGTCAAAGCAAGAGGAGGAGGTGGATGTGTTGACAAGTATGTAGACATGAGATGGTGATGTTGTGATGAAGGCAAGTACCTGTGGATGACTATGTGGAGGGAGGCATGCATGCTGGCTCAGCTGCCTTCAACATCTCCACATCCTTGTTGATGTTAACTGACAGTGATGTGAGAATAGACACAGTTGGTGCAGACAAAGAAGCAGAGATCAGTCTGCTCTGACTTGACTCATCCTGTGGTTCAGGGTGGGTGAAGACAGGAGGAGAAGGCCCATGTGCTGCCTTTCGTTTCTAGGGATGGGTCCATGCTGATGTAATAGTACATCATGCGGTCCTCAAGGTAATGCCAGTTCTCTTCTTTCAAGGCAAGAAGAGCATTCAGGCAATTCATGTCCTTGTAAATTGGAGCATTCAGGCAATTCATGTCCTTGTAAATTGGAGTATGCCAGCTGTCCTATTCAGCCACAGCTTCAGGAGTATTGTAGCAGTGAAGTCTACAGTGTTGTTCATCATTGATGTTGTGGTAGATGTCAAGGGATGCATTAGGCTTGAAGAATTGTTCTTCAAGGTATATGGTGCTGGAAGTGTATGCATGATCCACCCATTTTGGAGGGATCTAGTTGTGGAGTAGGACACAAAGTACATCCTTGTTGCTTATATTGACAGCTGCAGATTTGGTAAACTGCAGCTGGTGTACTTCAACCTTGGACCATGATCCAGCAACAAACAGTGATGATTGATTCTCTGCATTGTAGGCTGCAATGGCTTCCCAGTACAATCCAGGGCACACAGACACAAAGGTGAGCTGACATGCAAAGACTCCTCAAGCTTTGCCTTGGAGATTTAGAGCGTGTACTAATGCATACCCAAGAATTGTGTGCTAGTGGACCTGGTAAGTGTAGTTGAATGCTACACTGCTGATGGAGTTCTTCATGCCTGGATGTTGATAGTACAGGAGGTACTGAGCCAGTTTGTCAAGGTTGAAGGTCTGGCCCAATTCCTCAGTACTATAACTGGGAATTGTGAATTGCCAATGTCTCTGCCATTCTTTCCAGCAAATGGTCCCTATTGGAATGGGCACCTCAACTTTATGCATGATAGTTGAGTGAGAATTGAAAGGAGGGGAAATCTTCTTATGGTGTATACCTGTTCATGCATTAATTTTGCAAATAATACCATGTTATTGAATCTATTATCAGCTATAAGAAAAGATATGAAGTACCATAATAGTTGTCACTCTGTGGCTATGATAATTCTGACTGTAGTGACAACCAGGCACACATGTTGGGGACATGATGGTATTCAAATATACCTTCATTGTATAGGAGTTATGGCTTATACTATTGAAGACTACTGGGATGGCTTTAAGGAGCATATGCCAACAGATTGAAGCAGAAATGGAGGATGGGTTTGGGCAGACTTGTACCTACTGGACCAGAGAAATGTTGGTGATGTGCATTGTTTACAAGTGAACAAATGTTGTATCAGGCAGCCAGGCACAGAATGCTTTAGCTCAGAACTTTGTGGAATTTTGGACTGGAATGTCAAGGCTTAGGCCAAAGCTTTCAGATTATGGACTTAAGCTTTCTATGCAGACCATGGCAACAGAACCAGAAGTCTGTCCAGCCAGTTGTGGCACAACAATTTGACCACCAGGTAACCCAGAAACATAGGC
>JAGGAR010016257.1:0-11661 GCA_017657315.1 Termitomyces sp. K1Ag
CGGAGAGGGAATTAGAGCTCGTTTCTGCAAGACGAGTGTGATCTGATATATTATGAGAGTGCGTGTTCCGTTCCTTTTTCGACGTTGACTAAAGCAACCTTCAAGTCAACACACCCCTCAAGAACTTCTCAGTCTCCATAACGGTGCGTGTTCTATGAGATCGAAAAGATGGTTGAGTACGCGAAAGTCCTCGAACCCACAGGGGCGCAGATTATCACTTGTCATGGGCGAGTACGTGAGCAGAGGGGGCAGCACACTGTGAATCCTTTGAATACCTTCCTCTTCCTCTCTGACTCCACACAGTATGCACACATTGCCGCCGTCAAACGTGCCGTCCCTATCCCCATCCTCATGAACGGCAACATCCTTCTTGTGGCCGACGTGCAGTGGTGCCTTTCGACGAGACACGCGCGGACGGCGTCATGTCCGTCGAGGGCGTTGTACAACCGCAGACTGATCTCGTTGCCAACACCCACCTCCACCGCGAGAAAAAACACCACGAGCTAAACATTCTTACTACCCTCACTCTCGCAGCACACGCGCACATTCCCGTTGGCGATGAAGGGACACCTATTCAAGATTCTCCGACCTGCGCTCACAAAAGAGAGGTACCATGATCCCAACGAGCGGATCGGGAGGGTGAATGCTAGCGTACGGTGGAGTCTGGAGGGGTCCAAGAGGAGGAGGGGTGGATGTGGGTGGATAGGTATGTGCCGATCGTCGAGGTGCGGGGAGGCTCGAGGCTCGGTGCTCGGTCTTCTCTTGGTCTGAGGGGAATCGTAAGCTGATAGCTCGCAATTGTATGTGCAGGAAGACGTGTGGTCAAGCAACATAAAACGGGACGGTCTTGCTTGAGGAGCTCATAATGCCAGATGCAGATCTGTTAATCTGGTGGATTTCGCAGCTTATTTTAGGCCTTCGCCTCTGACGGGGAAGATGCAAGGTTCATCCTCAAATTGGTTTGAGTTTGGGTTGCTTGGGGAGAAGAGCTGACGATATAACTAGAATTCGCGGCCCAGACGAGGAAGACAGTGGAGCTCCTGCATAATCAGACGAACTCCATCATGAGCTCATACCAACCCTCCGTCAACCCAACCCTGAACAACGCCGCCCTTGACCTACAACAACTTCGTTAATCCACCACTACCGCTCATTCCGGCACCCTCCCAGCAAACCCACAAAAATCTCCAATGTGTATACCGTGAATGGAGATGAAGGCGAGGACGGTGACAATGTTAATCGGCTACGTTATCGAAGACATTCGACTTTTCTCTTTTGATAAGAAAATATATTCTAGACTATCACTTATTTATGTAACTTTCGACTTGCTACCACGATCTCTATCACGGCGTGTTACTCTGTATCGAAAATCGTGATTCCACCGCCTTGTCGATGCTCCTATTCCCCACCATCTGTTTCGTATGATCTTGAACGCTGTCGCAAATAAGATGCGTGGAGCAAGCACCAACATTGTTGGTCCCGCTGCGCCCAAGTACGACATCAACATCACAATCAAATGATAATAATTCAATACTCTGGTCCATGAATGTCTATCATTGCGCGTACTTGGGGTACATTATCAGCGAGTACTGACTCGTGATATTGACAGCGCCCTCTAGACATGACTCCCGATGAATGAGAGATTGTTCAAGCCCCTGGAGTTTCTCTCCTTGTCAATTTTTCTCTGCAAATTTCCACCATCCTTCCTTATGGTATGTACGTCCTATTATACTAGTATTTGTATATATTCAAAACCAGTAAAGCAATCTTGTGTCATCTAGGAATCCTTGCAGTGAAGAATTCTATGAAGTCAGTCTTGAACTACTGAATACACTACTAAACATCACTTATACTTTTGCAGAAACTCAGCACGCAGAGGAACAGGATGTATAATGTTGCTCGGGATCCTCATGGCAACTTGTTTTATGATTGTCAGTATTAGATCCCTGGTTCTGCTTCGGGCATGATACAAAATAACAATCCACCCCTTGCCACAAAGCGTATATCAACTAACAAGCAGCTCTCCCCATGGAATGTGGTTTGTATTGGGTGCCAGCGAATTCTGGAGGGTTACTTCTCAGATCAGGTCACTCATTGTAACTGTTAAGCAGCTTCTCATGAACGATGGCTTGATAATCTGGCAAGCATGGGTTATTTTCTCGAAAAGGCGCTGGGCTCGCTGGACCCTGATTATACTTTGGATCCTGACAGCTGGTGTGTTTTGACTGCTCCTGGTCACCGCTTTCATGGATCTATATCACAGGTGCAATGTTTAGCACACTGATAACACAGACCCTATCCAACCCAGTGTCAAACCATTTAACAACTTTGAGCATGGCATTAACATTCTTGACCAACTTAATAGCAACCTCCTTCATTGGGTACATCCTGTGGCATGTTATTCTATTTGGCCCTATTCACTGATAGTTGAATCTCTTCTCTATCATTTAGGGGATATTGGAAAGTTGTTAGTCGATGCAACAGGCCACTTCAAGGCCTTCAAGGTCCAACAAAAGTCTGGAAGGTTTTGTTTTTTCTGGTTGAGATCGGATTGATCTATTGCCTGCTCCAGGTGTGTTACCCCAACTGTCACTGACAAGTTTTTGGGATCTCAAACTCGAATATGATACAAAGCTCCTCATAATGATTGTCGATCTTTGGAACAACGGATTTGAACTGGAAATACCACTTCCCGTGGCCCAGACTGTCATCAATGAAATCTGGAACATCTGCACCATAATATCGGTATGTTATTAACCTGGTATAGTTTCAAGCTGCATCTCATGTTATGACAGATGTTCTATCCAGTCATTGTCACACTGGTGATCAATGGTCCTTCATTAATGCTTGGGATCCATGAAACTGCAACTTCAATCGATGAGTCACAAATCAATGGAATTGATATTGGAGCATAATAGCCAAAGTAGCCAAAGTTTCCTCAAGACTGTTCTATATAATCTACCTCCTGTGGACAGTTTCAACCATATCCATGGGCTGATGGAAGGCTACCTCCTTCCCACACTTACTTCCCCACTCATTCACTTCTGCCAACTGCTGAAAGGTTTGGTGGAAATCTGCAGGAAATACAGTCAGCATAAGAGAGATGTATGATGAACCATATCCCAAACGCGAATTATCCATCAAAGTCGGACAAGGTCCATCACCTCATCTATTTTAATTGTTGTTCCCATCCTCATACCATCCCAAGATCATCCATCCTACTTTGTGCAACAAATGGTTGACTCATACACGTTGCCATCCTCGTTGCTTCTTGACACTTCTCCGATCTAACGTCTACTCGCATCGGGGTGCATTCAGATGATTGAGCTTAAACAAGACCTGTGCTCACACGGCGATATCAATCAATCAGTCATGGTGAATGATAATGATGAAGGTGAGATTGATGCAACACCCACATTGGTGTACATCATCGACTAGTGTTGAGTCGGCACAATGACAAGGCCAAGCACGTTGCCAATACGTTCTCAGTCCTAGCCCATGACTCCTGATGAACGAGAGATTATTCTCAACCTTGGTGTTTCTCTCTCGGCCAATCTTCATCAGCATATTCTTATTGTCATTGTGTATGGTAAGTACGATTACTATAAATTGTGTCTACAATGTACTCAGGACCGCTGTAGCGATACTATGTCCTCTAGCAATTGTTGGCAGTGCAGAACTCGGTACGGTGAGTCTTTGAACTGTAACATTCAACAATTAATGGTCTGCTGATGGCTGTATAGAAACTCGGCACGTCGAACAACAGCTCATCTATAATGCTTTTTGGAGTTCTTTCTGCAATGTGTTCCATCATTACCCAGAGTGGAATACTTGTTGTTCTTATTCAGTCCAGCATGATACAGAATATTGGCACACTCCTTACAAAGAAACATAGTCTGATCAACAAACATCTCCATCCCTGGATGGCAGCTTGGAATGGGTTTCAGCTAATTCCAGTTGGTCCTCTTTACATTGTGCGGCGTTGACCAGTCTTACTCATTGATTACATTCTGACCAATGATGGCCTGATCATCTGGCGAGCCTGGGTCATTTTCTCAAAAAGGCGCTGGGCTCTGCACACACCAGTCGCCTTTGGCTGATGACAGCTGGTATGTATTGTCATATCATGACTTTTGCATGGATCTTATAAGTATCTCATTGTCACAGGGGCGATACTTGGTACATTGGCTTCTGTAGCAAGAGACCTCTCCATCTTTCCCTATTCGGAAAATATCAGCTTCGGCCTAACGTTTGGGACCAACTTCATCACTACCTGCTTCATTGGATTCATTCTCTGGTAATGCAGGTTTTTCTTGATGTTTTCCCTACTGATATTCTATAGGCAAAATCGGAATGCAATCAAAAGCACTGTGATGCCCTTGAAAGGGCAAAACAAAGTCTGGAAAATCCTTATCCTGCTTTTTGAGATCGGATTTATATACTGTCTTCTCCAAGTATGTTGCCTAAAACTCACAGCTGATATCTCATTGAACATAATGCGCAGCTTGTGGCATTAATTGTGAACATTCGATTGGAGTTTTTTTCTGCCAACCAGCCTCCGTCACAACAAACTTTCATGAATCTAATTTGAGATATCTACAGCATGTTATCGGCATGTTACTGGCCTTGCATAGTGCCAAAATTTGTCTGATGCTTCTACAGGTGATGTATCCCATTGTTGTTGCCTTGGCAATACAAGGACCTTCTGTCATGCTTGGAATTCAAGAAAATGTAACTTCGATCAATGAATGTGGTCATAGCGGAGTGTAGATACTTGATAAAGGTTAAGTTGCATATACTTCCGGGTGTTGGAATGGAAGGGAATCTATGAGGGAAATGGAACACAGTACAATATGATATGTACCGAAGTGTATAAGTACGCCGTGCAGAGTGAAGGTCGGTCCCGTTTCAACACCATCCTGGCATCTTCCCATTCCCATCGGCATGTTTGGACTGGTGTCTTGATTCAGGAAAAATATGGGACGAATATCGACGTTCCTCTATTACACTCCCATTCCTTTCTACACGTGCCTATACTAATACTCGAGAGTAACGAGCCACCAGAACCCCGTATCTGCGTGGAGAATCAGTTGATCATTATGGTGACTCTAGTGTGGCACAATGTGACGGACATTTCCTTCCAGATACAAGATGGATCTGTCGGGATCCAAAAATGGGCAAGTTGCACTCACGGAAAGCACGAAGGGCGTGTCTAGACTGGGGTTGTGTACATACGACAAGTTGGACGATGGCGGTTCGGTCATCAGTGGTTGTGGCTTTATGAGGAAACACTACAGCAACATTTGTGAGTGAAGTGCACTATATCTAAGAAGAAATTAAAACCTGGTCTTGGAACTCGTTACTCACTTCTGGAAGTTGGAAGACATGTCACGAGCAGTAAGGAGAGCAATATCGGTGTCAATGGGACTTGAGGCTTGAATGTCTGCCAGGAAGAATGAAGTCGATGCTTTCCAGACCGCCGGCTTAGGGTTCTCAGAAGGATTTTACAAGCGATTCCGTCTCGTGTTCCTCTACCAGAAGGTCCTCACTAGCCAGTGAAAATGGTGTCTAAGAATTTGCTTGATGTCAACTGGTTCTGACGTACCCGTTACTGGCAATTTTATCGTTTCCTGTCCCAGACTGCCCACAATCACACACCTCTCCAATAAATCCAAAGCGCCTCCACTCAAGCTAGTTCTATGATAACTGTTTGAAACACAGGTGCTATACTCGAGGGCACGAAAGGGTGCAATAAAACTACTGAATGAATGAATGGACATTTTATTGTAACCTAGATGGTATGAAGGCGTACAGCAGTGTCCCAGAGGTGTGACAAGCGCGAGTCCAACGAGTGGTTGCATGTGGATCAGGATTCGTCGAGGGTAGGACCCGGAAACGTCTGACGAAGAGGGTAAGTTGAGCATGAAGAGCTCCAGCCGAGGTCAGTGGGATCAAAGGTTAGTACACAAACCTTCGGAAGGGGGTCTTCTGACCTCTCCCCAGCCTCAGCTCACCTTGACTGTCGATTCGCATCGCCATTGTCGTGGTGGCGGAGGACGTTATGGCTGAGTGACCTCGTGATCGGTATGATCGGGCCGGAAACAAATGAAGGGCGCCATAGGGCCCGATTCAATTCGTGAAACTTTACCTCCACCGTACTCTTCGTCGTTCTCTCTGGTGCATACTCGAGCATCAATACAGTTGTGGTCACCTACGCCGGCAGCAATGGAATCGACACCACCGCCGAGAAGGGGTAGAAGTTTATAGAGGTGTTGGGGATTCTCTTTGTTCCGCCAATGGTGGATCAGAGCAAGCTTGTAAGGCCGTTTTACTTGTGTAGACGTCGAAGGCTGAGCGCTGATGAGACGGTATGGTGTGCAAGGAATTTCTTTCCTGTTCGCAGAAACAATTGAACTAATAGATAACTAGGTAGTAGTATATCCGCCTATGAGCAACGCCAAGGTATGCTACTCACCGTCCCAAAATGTTATAAGCTCACACGATGACATAGATCTTCCCCATGAAGAAGGCGCCTCGTTTGTCCCTTCCTCCGACACAGACCGCCCTTTAATCGTACCATTCTGCGCCAACTACCCTGAGACGCTTCTCGGGTCCGCCATAGCGCATTGGGGTGCAGTCGATACCAGGATTTGGCGCTGAGGCGGCATAAGAGCTCATTCTTGCAGGACAAGTGGGATTTGATATATCATATGAGTGCGTCTTCCTTTCTTTTCCTCATTGGTCGCACGCATCTACACGCAGCCGAACTATCCCTCTCGCACGCCTTCCTCATTGCATTCGAGGCTTCGCCGAATTGTTTGACGTCGAATGCGTGTAGAGTGAGTCGGGGCCCGATGGTCGAATGGGCGATGTTGTGTACGACCGGGAGGGGTCCGGAGTCGCTGAGGCCTTGGGAGAGGTGGGAGAGGTTGAGAGTATGTGAGAGGTGTGTGGGAGGGGGAGACATGAGAGGGGACGTAGGGACATGTGGGAGAGGTTGCCTGGGTTCTTTGAGATGGGATCTTGGAGTCACTTGGGGAAGACACAAGATGCGTAGAGAGGGGAGCGATGGGGATGTAGGGAGGTATAGGAGAAACTGCTTGGGTTTTTTGTATGGGATTATATAGCCGCTTGGGGAAAACGCAAGATGCGTCGGGAGGGCAGCGATGGGGACGTAGGGAGGTGTGGAAGAGATTGCCTGGGTCTTTTGAGATGGGATCATGAAGCCGCTTGGGGAAGACACAGGATGCGTAGGGAGGGGAGCGATGGGGATGTAGGGAGGTGTAGGAGAGATTGCCTGGTTTTTTTGGTATGGGATTATGTTGCCGCTTGGGGAAAACACAAGATGCGAGGGAGGGCAGTGATGGGGATGTAGGGAGGTGTGGGAGAGATTGCCTGGGTCTTTTGAGATGGGATCATGAAGCCGCTTGGGGAAGACACAGGATGCGTAGGGAGGGGAGCGATGGGGATGTAGGGAGGTGTAGGAGAGATTGCCTGGTTTTTTTGGTATGGGATTATGTTGCCGCTTGGGGAAAACACAAGATGCGAGGGAGGGCAGTGATGGGGATGTAGGGAGGTGTGGGAGAGATTGCCTGGGTCTTTTGAGATGGGATTATGAAACTGCTTGGGGAAGACACAGGATGTCTAGGGATGGTGCGGAGTACGGATGATCTGCATGGCGTGAACGGAGATGAAGGGGAGGGACACTAACGATATTACATGGCTACTCTGCCTTTTCTCTGTGCTGTATGTTTAATTTTATGGGAGCATGTATTACAGGACCATTACTTATTTATGTAGCTTTAGGCTTCCTACCCACAAGCTCTATCACGTTACACGTATATGTATCTGGACATTACCTCGTCAATGCTTCTATTTTCCATCATCTTTTTTTTTATGACTATGGAGGCATGTGTTTGACATTGGAAAAGTGCCATTGTCATTTTTTGCCGCTGTGACAAACTTGGTAGTTCTCATGGTATGAAACGTCTATATCACAATCATGATGGTGAAGGTGAGATTGAAGACTCTGGTCCACCAATGTCTATTACTGCATGCACATCGGGGTATATCTTCAGCTGTGCTGACCTGGTTAACAAGGCCCAACACATTTCAGCCATGACTCCCGATGAACGAGAGATTGTTCGAGCCCTTGGAGCTGTTCTCCTTCTCGATTTTTATGACTATATTGCCACCATCCTCCCTTATGGTACGTACATCTTATGCTAGTATTTGTTTTGTATTCAAAACTAGTACAGGAATCTTGTGTCCTCTAGGAATCCTTGCAGTGAAGACCTCTATGCAGTTAGTCTTTGAACTGCAGAATTCAATACAAAACACCCCACTTCTACTGTTGCAGAAACTCATCACGCAAAGCAACGGGATGTATAATGGTTTTTGGGATTCTCATGGCAACTTGTTTTATGATTATCAATACTGGAACCCTGGTTCTGCTTGTCCATTCAGGCATGATACAGAATACCAGCACACCCCTTGCCATGAAGCGTATATCAACTAACAAGCAGCTCAGTCATTGGAATGTGGTGTATACTGTGTGTCAGCTAATTCCAGTCAGTTCCTTCCAAGATTGGATAACCCATTGTAACTATTAACTATTAAGCAGCTTCTTACAAATGATGGCCTAATAATCTGGCAAGCATGGGTTATTTTCTCTAGAAGGCGCTGGGCACTCTGGACCCTGGTTATACTTTGGATACTGACAGCTGGTGTGTTTAATTTCCCCTTTGTCACCACTTTCATAAACCTATAAGAATCTATCACAGGCGCAATGCTTGGCACATTGATTACCAAGGCCCAATCCTCCCCAGTGTCTAATGATTTAAACACTTTGAGCATGGCATTAACAATGTCAACCAACTTGATAACTACTTCCTTCATCGGGTACATCATGTGGCACGTTATCCTATTCATTGATACCTTAATCTCTTCTTCATCATTAATAGGGGATATTGGAAAGTTGTTAGACAACGCAATAGGCCATTTCAAGGTCAAACAAAAGTCTGGAAGGTTTTGCTTTTTCTGGTTGAGATTGGGTTCATCTATTGCCTGCTCCAGGTATGTTACAGCACCCATCCAAGTTGTGGCCTGAAACCCAAATATCACTTAAAGCTCTTCATCATAATTGCAGACATTTTGAGCAATTCATTTGAAGCAGGAATACTGCTGTCAGTGGTACAGAATGTCATGAATGTAATGTGGACCATCTGTACCGTGTTATCGGCACGTTGTTAAACTGGTGTAGTTTCAAGCAGGGCATCTCACATTTTCTACAGATATTCTATCCAGTCATTGTCACATTGCTGATTCAAGGTCCCTCCGCTATGCTAGGGATCCATGAATCTGTAACTTCAATCAATGAGGCACAAGTCAACAGAATTACCATTGGAGCATAGCTGCTGAATTTTCAAGACCACACTATATAATCCACCTCCCATCCCACACATTCTATCAGAATCATGGACCAATCATCATAGTTATCCGCTTCTCTACTTGCTTTCATATAGTAAAATCTTCCTCTCAATCCTCTTGGTGAAAGGTGCAGTGAAGAAAAACTGCAGAAATGCACTTAGCATAGGAAATGGAGGTGTTTATATTATACAAGATGAATTGGATCCCAAATATGGATCATTGTCATAGTCTGATAATGTCCATCCTCATCTATTTATTTCCACCCTTATACTCCTGATCATTCTTCTGACTTCATGGAGAAGGTGTCAAATGATCCCTTTATCACAGACTCATACCCAGCACCCATCCTCATTACTTCTTGACACTCCTCCATAGGCCCTCTGGACAGCTGCCTCTTTTGGCAGTATGACAGATGGTAGCTATTAATGAGTCTAATATAGTTACCTGCTTGTATTGGCCATTGCAAGCATGGCATGACCTAGATCTAACCTGTCATAAACAATTGTATATCCGAATGCTATCAGAATGCTTACATAAATATCGCCTATGTTAAATTCTAACATATAAAGCTAGAATCACCTCTACATTTGTTCAGATTTATTGTATAAATACAATGGGCATCCCACAGTTGCAGTGCTCACTATTCATAAATTTTAACCCAACTAAATCCCACACCCACCCAGTATACATCATCTCCTCCCACTCAACACATTTGGCACTCATTCAGCCTGGATAAATCAGAATAGATTCCAATAATACAGTCACCACTTACAGTAACCTCCAACCTGTTTAATGTCACCCAGCTAGCCAAACCAAAGAGCCTCGGAAATTTGTTCCACACTGCTCAGTGGTTAATGTGATGATACGATGGTGCAAAGGGGACAGGAAAGACTAAGAAGAAAAGGGTAAGGAAACAAGGCAGAAGTAAAGCAGGGTAGCTAGGTACAACAAAGGGAATTAACAAAGCTGAGGGATAGAAAAAGAGAAAAATAATATACCAGCTAAAAAGAAAAGAAGTGAGGGCACCAGGTGTCATGACCCACACCATTTCCCTCCCATCAATTCTCAGCTTTGATCCCTCCCTGCTCTGATCAGGCACTCCCAGTCTCCTGTCCTGATCAACCAACTCTAATCCATGATCAGGCACTTCCAGGGCCCACAGTCTATCTAGGACATTCCCAGGTCTCAGCCACATCCAGGTCTCAGCCACATCCAGGTCTCAGCCATATCCAGGTCTCATCTACTTGTAAGTCTGCAGAACGGAGGCACAGAATCAATGCAGAATGTGTTTTGAGCTGAGTGATGCAGTCACATGTCTTCAAGCTCCTTGAACTTGTACCACTATCATACTTGTGTTATGCTCCTGTACCTTTCTTGCATTCTTTATGCTACTCCTCTTTGCCTTGTCTACATGTCTCTCTCTCATCATGACCACAACTTGCAGCCTGGCAGATACCTCCTCCTCCTCTTCTCAATCCAGGGCTCACATGCAGTCTCAACAAGGCTCTCCTGTTGATTCCTCTGGTCTCTCTGGCTCTGTTCCTACTTGTCACAGAGGGAAGGGCCCCTTTTCTCACCAACCTATGGTGGAGGACATCACTGAAGGTGAGGATGAGCGGCTATGATACTGAAACTGGGCACCCAGGCACAAACCCCACCAGCCAATCAGAACTTGCCACTGGACTGGTCCCCAATATTTCATAAATCCCCAATGCCTCTACTTCTGATCTGAACTGATTGAACCTTCCTTCAAGGCCCCATGGCTCTTCTCTGAGCACTGCTCGCTCTCAGGCTGGCTCATCCCCATGTTGCCTTCTAATAACCACTACTCCCTTCACTCTGGCCCATGTCTCTTGAACTCCCATGCATACCCCTGCCTGGCCCTCCCCATCATGTACTCCTGCATGCATGCCTGCATGTTCTCAGGTCTCCTCCTCCCCTTCTGCCCTGCACAACCCTGCTCCCACCCCATTGCCAATGGCCCTGGTGTAACGGAATAGAGTCTCACTCGAG
This sequence comes from Termitomyces sp. K1Ag, assembly GCA_017657315.1. NCBI lineage: Eukaryota > Fungi > Basidiomycota > Agaricomycetes > Agaricales > Lyophyllaceae > Termitomyces > Termitomyces sp. K1Ag. The sequence goes on from JAGGAR010016257.1 coordinate 11,443, forward strand.
ACTCTATCTAATCTTATCACACTCGTTAACCTTTGCGCTGATTACATTAGGTAATCAGCTTATTTTTACTTCATACTTTGTGTACTAGAATCCAATAATTGGTCTGGTTTACATTGTGTGAAGCTAAGCTACTGTAACTACATTACATTTTTTTAAACCTTCCGAATTGGACAACTAGAACTGCTTATTTCTATTCCTCTGGCGCTATACGGAGTTCAA
>JAGGAR010016258.1:0-11638 GCA_017657315.1 Termitomyces sp. K1Ag
GAAAATAAAAATAAAAAAAGACTTACCACAGAAAGCTCATGAAGTGTGAGCTCACACACATTGTCATCACTATCTACTTTGCATGCGCTTTCTAGCATTGCCTTGATTTGTTGTTTGCATTTGTTTTGGAAGCCTTCGTCTTCTTCACCGCTATCGCTATTCAAGCTTTCTTCGATGCTCTCATCTTTTTTTGCTGACTACTGTGTTCTCCTTTCATCACCAGAGTCAAAAACCTCCATGAGCAACACGTCGATAAATGATGCAATGGAAGAAAGAGTGCAAAGAGTTTCTTCTAACTCTAGCACAGTGAGAGAAGTAGATAAAAGCAAAGAAAAATGAGCCCTTTGGCACTTGGAAAGCCATGGCAATGCATGATAAAAAAGGAATAGGCCTACAAAAAGAGATTTTGTCAGGAGTGCTTTGTAGAAGGCAAAAAATTGAACAAAAACAAAGGTATCTAGATGATTTGCCAAAGCAAGATATAGCAGGTAAGATAGAAAAGAGAGATTTTACTAGCATAGGAGGAGAAAAAAAAGCAGTTTTAGCGATCACAGGAGTTTTGGCCACTAAGAGTTTGTTCAATGTGATAGCAAGAACAACAAGAGTAACAGGAGTCTTTGGCTTGAAAGGGGAAATTTCCCTAATGAGATAGATGACATGCTTAACAGCGGTATAACACAATGTGAGTAAAGCTTTTCTGATCAGTGCAGGACTAGCAAGAAGCTTTTGACATGATGGCAGGTGTAGCAACAGGAGGAGCAGCAGGAGGAACTTTATTGCTCACTATAGGAGCAGAAGCCAACCACCGCTCAACCTTGATCTTCTTGATTGCACGTGCGCACTTTTTGTTATCGCTTGATTTGATCATTTCCTTGAACTTGATCTTGCACTTCCTAGTAGCAGGTGCTAACAAAGCTTGAAGTTCTACAAATCAAAAAGATAGACCTTGTCAACGCAAGAAATTCCATGCAGCTTGAACCAAAGCAATGCTTTTTTGCTGCTGCATCCTTAGGCTTTTTCTTGTGCTTCTTTCCAATGACCACATTTTGATGCATACAATTTTTTGATTGTGACAAGCAGAAAGTGCAAGGCCGCTCGTGCTTAAGATACCAACAAAATTAGTCAATATTCTTTGAAATATAACAGTCACACTAAAAAAATATCAGTGCAAACAAAAGAAAGAATGAATTTCAACTCACTAGGCCATTAATCATGAGAGACTTAAGACATACTGACAAGGCATTCAGGACCACCGAATTCTTGCTCAGAAAAATCTTCATACTCTCTGGCCAATCTTTGTTGTCTTGTGTATAGGTCCCATCTTTGAATTTTGGCAAAATCACCGCTAATTCAACGTTTGTGAATTAAAACAAAGTTAATGCAATAAAAGAAAAAGTACTTAAACTTACTGTGTAGAGAATATCGCTGAAAAAGGACAGTTTGGACTTGGAGACTTTGGACTTTTTCATCTTGATCTCTACGAGTGTCTTTGCCTTCACCTTTCCTTTCTCCATCAGCAGCTTCATCATGGGAGTCACGACATCCACTTCATTGTTGTCATCTTCAGCTTCAGTCTCTGCACCTAAAATATCAATTTGTTTCTAAAAAACAAGTTAGTGCCATTGAAAATACAAGTAGCAGGACTTACATTGTTTTGGAGACTTGTTATCTCTGGCTCCTCTACTGCCACATGAGGCAGAAGAGCGGCTGCAATATTGAATGGACCAATGACAGCAAGTACCACCACATTGAAGCTCAAAACAGTAGTACCAACAGTGAGGAAGCATTCAAAGATCAAACTCTTAAGAGCTTTGATCATGTTTATGGCTTTTTGAATATGACCTTATCAAAAATATTAGCAGCAAAAAAGAAGCAAAGCGACAAAAAAAACTCACAATATATTTTTTGTAAAGCTGCGCTCAAGATTGTTTAAAGAAGTGCTGCCAAAGCAGCATGTCCATGCACAACAACTTGAATTTATCCTTCCATAACACGTCAGAAGCTTGAAATTTATTCCAAGTACAAAGAAGATTGCTAATAATGATGAGCACGTTTTGGCCATGTGCAAAGTCCTCTGCAAGACAAAAAACGTCATGCGTGATCAGCAACACTTGAATAATAAAAGTCTATGCAGCAATTTTAATCTTTATCACTTTGATTGCCTCTTGCTTGGAAAAAGTCATCGCATAGAAGAAATTAAATCTAAGATTCAAAGTCAGCAAGCGCAAAAAAAAAATAAAATAATGACATACAAAAATGAAAGTGTGACAAAAAAAAGAGAAGAAAAGAGAGCTGAAAGAAAAAAGTGAGCACTTAAAAGAGGGTCTTTTATAGAGAGAACAAAGATAAAAATAAGCGCTTCTTCAAGCATCGAAAAAAGAAAATTAAACATGAGGTGAATCAATGTTGGTCATAATAGTGGAAATTGACTGAGGACAGTCAAGATTTAAGTTGGGAAGAGGATGATGAGCTGCTATTGGCACTGGACACATATTTTTTCTTGTCATTTTGTTACTATTAGATGTGATGTGCTTGTCACATGATTATGCATGTAACTTTTACATGATTGGTCAACGAGCTTTTTTTGCTGACTGAATTTTTGAAGCTTGAGTTGGAGCCACGCTGAAGCTATGGATATTTTAAGCACTCTCTCCACTCATCTCTTATGTTTTATAAAGCACTTTCTTTATAAGATATGCCTGGCTCCACAATGTTTTAAATATATATAGCCTCAATTTTATAATATAATGCCAGAATCTAGCATACTGCTGCTCCTACACATTAGTGAACTCATTGCTGTAAGAGCACACTCATTGTTTTTCTTGTTTTCGATGCATTTTTTGCTCTGAAAAGTGCATTCTATGTGTTTTCACTGTCATTGGTAATTTAAGCGCGCATGCTTGATTGCCTTCAATTATTTGTGCTTAATTGGTATAACACTTTGATTATTTGTTAGTCAGTAGCTAGTGCTCAGTTAGCACTGGTATTAGCATTTACATATATGTTTGCACTTGCATTTATTTGTTTTTACTGTCATTATTCTATATTGCCTTGCATACTTCTTTTTATATAACTTTAGTTTCCTAACATGCTGACTGACAAGAACTTTCAAGCGCTGACAGATCCAAATGACAGGTTTCACTTTAGTTGTTCTGAGATCAAATTCCACCCATGTACCTGTTGTCGCTGTCGCTGATAAAAAGTTCATTTATCGCTGACAAATTGTAAAGTGCTAGCACTATAGCCGATATTATATCCAACTTGTAGCAAATTTTCAGCACTATCTTATAGGATCACTCTCACATCATAAATTTAACGTGTAAAGCTTTTCTAGGGTATTCTCTTTGTTTGTATGGCTTTTCTAACATGCTAGTGTCTTAAAAGCGCCATATGAATAGAGTTTGCCTTTTTTAAAGTAAGTGCATCCTTAGAAAAGTCGTGTTGTCATCATCATACTAGTCTTCATTGATGACACAGGCGTCAAAGGCTCAAAAGATTGGAAGTTAATAAATGGCAAATCAGCAGTCCATCTAGAAAATCTGAATATAAGGCTGGCACTATGAGACATTTTGCAGCACATGAAGTTTTGCAGTGAGACATTTTCAGACCACAAATTAGTCCTCTGTTCGTCAAGAATCAAAATACTTGGTCACATCTGCATTTCTGAGAGTTGCATTCTTAAGGAGAGTCGCTTAATCTTACTTAAACGTTGAGGACCTTGCCAAACAATTTCTGAAGTTAGAGCTTTCTTGAGAACTATTGGAATATTGCAAATGTTTTACAATCATTTTGGATCTATAACGCTTAATAATAGAGAATCTTGCTATAGTCAGCCAAAGTTGAAGCTATATGAACTTTTTCATGCTTTTCAGGCTATGCACATGTACCTCATTGGAGTGCAAAATCTCATTGTAAAAGTTGACATGTGGTATCCTGATGTTCAGCCATCAGCAAGCATAAATTGCTGGATCATCATGATTTTCATATTTCACTTTGAGCTCATACATGTTAAAGATGCATTTCATGGTCTAGACAGATTATCTCGCCATTCGCGCTAGCTTGAAGATCCTGAAATGGACAATAGCAATAACAAGGTATTTGATGATTGGATTGACCAAATGAATGGCTTCATGCATATAATTCAATTACTGCTTCCTCTTCTTTGATCCAATCATCTGTTAAATAAAACTTTATTGCTAATCAAACAGTATAGACTTACACTATTCTTTACAGTGTTATTATTTACATTCACATGAATTGATCCATTTGATATGAATGGATTCAAAGAGAAGCCCGAGTGATATAATGACTCACTTAGCTACAAACGCAGGAAACTTTGCGATAACAATACCTCACTTACATATAATAAAGTTCTAAGGAGCAAACAAGGATTATTAAAAGAAGAGTGGTTGTGCCACATCAAGAAGTAGTTAGATGATCTTAAGCGACCAAAAAACCTTAGTGACAAAGAATACAAGAAGTTTATTTGCTATGCACTAAATTTCTTCTTTAACAATAGCAAACTTTGGCGATAAGATTGGGCTGGTGCACCCAAAATAGTTGCAGATCCTGATAACTGAATTGGAATATTACATGCTAGGCATAATTAGCTAGGACACTAAAGCTTTTATACAACGTGAGCAGCTTTATTGGAATGCTTCTGGTGGCCACAAATGTGGTATGTGAAAATATGTCACTTCTGTCAGATCCATCAAACAATAAAAGTACTTATATTACTTATGGTCGCTATGCCTGTACTGCTCTTCAGAAAAATTTACATTGACATTATGCATATGCTGCTTTTGCAACACTATAAATATATTATCCAAGACAGATGTTCGCTAGTTTACTGGCCAGAGTTTTGCATGCTACAATGTGAGACGGCTGAATCAGTCGGCAAATGAATTTTTGAAGACATCATATGCCATTGAACTGTGCTAGCTTATTCTTAAAGCAATGGAGTATCTTGTTAAAAAGTACAACATCAATCATATATGCATCTCTGAATAATGGTCTGCTTATTCTTAAAGCAATGGAGTATCTTGTTAAAAAGTACAACATCAATCATATATGCATCTCTGAATACAATAAGCATGCAGACAGTATTGTAAAGCAATCTCATTTTAATATATGACAAGCACTATTCAAAGCTGCCAACAGAAACAAATTATGCTGGAGTGAGTCAGTTTATTTAGTCTTCTGATTGGAACATGTCACAGTTTGCAAGCACATGAATTGTTCTCCTTATTTCGCAGCTACCGGCACACATTTCTTTTTTCTCACAAATATTGTGGAAGCTACATATTTGCAGCCACCACCAAACAGTGTTCTTTCATTGCACATCACACTATTGACTTGCAGTGACACCATGACCACTTAGCTAAACTTCACAATGTTATTTTCACAGATCACCAAAAAGCTGTGCTTTGTTTTGAGCAAGAATATGCTATCACTATTAGAAATTACAACTTCAGTAGAGGCACGCTAGTGGTCATGCGAAACATAAAAATAGAAATGTCACAACAGAAAAATGAAGCTGCAATATTCACCATTGACCATAAATTCTGCAATCACATGAAGCTATCAAGGTCTATTTTGTTTGCAAACAATAATAGGCCTTAAAAAGCTTTGGAAGTTGTAGGTGTCTCACCTAAATCCTATTCGGGTGAAGAATCAGCAATGGATCTACCATTAATCTCATGCATGCTGCGCCTCTCATGAGCGACCATCAAAATTTTGAAATGTTTCCAAACCTCCTGTAATGCAAATTTGAAAATTCAGAAAATTCAGTAGTAGAGAGGCACTTCCAACATTACATATGATATACATGTATATAAATTGGATTTTCAGCGAATATACATAGTATCACAATAACAAGTACAACAGAGTTTGAAAAAAGTTAGAGTTCAAAAATCAGAGTTCAAGAAATCACAGAGTTCAAAAAATAAAAGAGTTTAAGAGATAACAGACTTCAAGAAAGAATAATTTTACTGAGCAGCACTTCCTGAAAGCTCTCCTGGCCTTGGCTCTGGCCCAGCATCTGACATAGCTTCTAATACACTGTGTTAGGCCTCTCAGGACCAAACGCAGCCTGCCATGGTCCGGGGTAAGGGGTGCCATAGTTAGAGCGTGGGATATAGTGGGAGGGACCACTCCCAATGGCTGTGCCACCATACATGTCACTATATATGTAAGATCCTTGGTAGGGATACATAACAGAAAGATATGAAGCAGGTAATGCTCTGCTGTCTGATGCAACAGACTGCTAGCAGGCGGTTGATGGCTCTGGGTAAGTGGGAGGCCCGAAGTAAGGATACTATGTAGGATAGAAGAAGGCTTGCTCATAACGATAATCTGTGTTCTCCTATGGAGACTGCAAATGATTAGGGCAAGATTTGCCCTCTGGAGCTGGACTTGGCCAAGTGGTGTATGGAATAGGCAGCAGGCCATATCAAGTAGAACGGGGTGGCTGAAAAAGAAGTGATCTTGAACTCAACCCATCAACTTCCATTTTAATAGAAGGGAAGAGTGCTTGAGAATCCAATGAAGGAATTGACGGTGTGTGGGCAGGCACAAAAGGTATGTCAACTGATGTTGCTGCAGTATTGGAAACAGGAGCCAGCAAAGTGTGACCAGATGCTGGCAGAGGAGTGCTAGCAGGGACAGGCAATGATGGAACATCGGTCGAGGGAGAAAGCACAAATGCAGGTGGAGGACTTGTGCGGGTTGATGAAACAGATGCAGGGGCTGGTGGAGCAGGACCATGTGCAGCCAGAGTTACAAAAGGAGCGGGGACAGGGTTTGTCGGAGCAGGGACAAGGTTTGTCGGAACGGGGACAGGGTTTGTCGGAGCGGGGACAGGGTCCAGTGAAGACACTAGTACTGGCGGGGCAGAGATAGGTGCTGCCAGGATATGCACTACTGGCAGTGGAGAAAGGGAAGGTGCTGGCGGAGTAGGGGCAGACACAGCCGGAGTAGGCTCCGATGAAGCAGGCGCCGGCGCCATGAGCGATGTCGGAGAGGGCAAGTGTGCTGACGGAACGAGGATAGGTGTAGAAGGCATAGTAGGAACAGCAGCAGGCTCTGATGGAGCAGGTGGTTGGAGAATAGGGGCTGATACTGGCGAAGTGGAAATGGGATTTGATGAGACGGGCGGTGGCAGAATGAGCGGTGAGGGCACAGCCGCTTGGGGAGTCAAAACTAGTTCAGGAACAGGTGCCGGTGTAGGTCCTGGAACAGGTGCTTGCGATACTGGGGAAGATGCCGACGGCGACGATGATAATGAGGTAAGAGGTGTTTCCACTGTATTGGTACGAGACGGTCGAGCCCTCTTCGATGCAGGCAGAGATGTCTGGGTGCTCTGATAGCAGTCTGTCTTGCGCTTAGCCGGCACAAGGCGAACCGGTGCTTGCGTATCGGCAGAAGTGGATGTCCTGTTGCTAGGAGCCCACATTACCTTCCTAATAAGACGAGGCTTGGGCCGGGCAGTGACATCGTTATCGTCATCTCGTCCAACATCAACATCTGGTGCCAATATAGCCTTGCGAAGGTTATCGTATGCCCTATCCCGCTGCTCTACCATGACTTCAACAACAGACTTAGAACGCGATACTGGCTTCGAGGTAGTTGCCGACTTGAGACCCTGATTAGGAAGGGGATGAGAAGTCTGTTTGCTATCATCATCACTGGTAACAATGGGTCTGGTAATGTGTCGTGCCTTCTTGTTCCTACGACTTGTTCGTGGTGAAGGAGAGGAAGATGAGACGCAAATAGGGTTCCCCAGTTTGCCAGGCTGATTCATACCCTTGATTGCGGTAGCCGCCGATGGCTGACGAGGAATGCCAAACTTTGTGCTGTTTTTCTCAAGCTTGCCATTAGCGAAGACTATGTGCCCATGCGCTACACGAGCGTCAGAAGGAGGACCAACACTGAAGATCACAGGTACGCGGGAGGCACGCAATCCTGGAGAACGATTAATGGAAAACCAAACAGCGAACACATATGACCTTACCTTCAGGATCATCACTATACTTCAATTTCGGTGACCCATCAGGTCCCTCACCACGGAGCGCCGCAAGGAGAAGTCGAGTGGCTGCGGTTGGCAAGACCTTGATCCCCTGCTTACTGGCACTAGATGGAAGATCAACTCCCCAAGGCCAATCCACGAGCTGAAGATTCTCTTCAGCCATGACACCTGGGAGAGTAGACCAGGGCATCACGCCATGATTCTGGGCAATAGTACCAGTATCCTTCTCCTTCCCTTTGCTTTTGGCATCCTTCTTGCTGTGCAGAGGATGGCCGAAGGTGGCTATGAAAAGATATTAGATACAGAGCATGTAAAGGAAGACAGACCATACAAAAGAGAGAAAAAATCAAGTTTTTGCATAGGTTACGTTCAACGTCCACGTTAAGAGGCTTGGAGCTTGAAGTTTTAGTAACTGCCCCATTGGAATCAAGACTCAGAATATCAGTGATTGTGTCCCCAGCATGAGTACTGGAAGCCGCGACGTCGGTGGCAGTGACGGAGGTAGTAGCGCTGGCGAGAAGTGTTTGACGGTCCTTCACAAGCTCTTCAGTGGCGGCAGTGGCAGCTTGATGACTGAGGATGATTAGACGACATATGATAGAAGAAATAGGAAATCGGCATACAAGGCTTCAGATTTGGCGAAACCAACGAGTTGCTCATTGGTCATCGCAAGACGTCGAGTTGGAAGCTTGATGGATGGCATCTCAGATGTGGAATGTGATATAAGATAAGGAAACATGCCTCAGCTAATCCTGGTGTTGTGCATATGTCGCCGAGGCTGGCATCTTCGTTGATACAGTTACCAGTCATCACAAGGAACACATCAAAATTCTTCTGATTTGCAAGTTTTATCTGGCATGATGACTATTGTGAGCCAGACTGGTGGAATAAACGTAAATCTATTCTACCATATGCTGAAACTTTGCCAGAGTCTGCTCGAATTCTTGGCGGCGCTGGTGCTGAGTTTGATGAGAAGATGCTAACTGAAAAGCCTCGTTTAACGTGAGAATCTCGCGAAATTCAGGTGGGACCCAACAGGAAGTGGGGAGGCCATATCGATCCTTTCTCCATCTTCTCCATCGGAATCGGGATCAGAGTCCTCAAGAGCAGGGAGATCGTCACCTGCAACGGAGTTGTCTTGAAGATTGTCTTGAAGAGGGGCGACCGCAGAAGGGCAGATTGGAGAAGGACTGGCGAGAGAGCCGGGGAAGACAGGAGCATCGCTCGCCAACGAAAGGAGGGTCTGTTCATCTAACCCGTCGAATTCGCTAACGTAGGTAGGCCCCTCGATAAAAGACACCCTGGGAAATGGCGGATATACAGGGTTCTGTTGCAAAGCTGTTGTAGTCGACGGGCGCAAATCGTGGGTGACGGCTCCACCCCCAGTCTGCCCCATACACAGATTTTCGTCGGCTGAATCAAGTAGTTGAGAGGCGCGGATAGACTAAGCAAGCTCATAACTTACGAGGAAAAAGGTCCATATGTCAGTATAAAAAAAAATGAGCGAGGTTGGTTGATGTGGTTAGAACGATGGTCGAGTGTTGGTGGATGTTTGACGAGTTCAACAAGCAAAATAATTTAACATTGATATTATATCGATTATCATATATGGAGATGAGCGCTGTGAACCGACCCAGTCACTTCTAAGATCGGCTGCCGGAGGATCAGGGATAGCCGTTTCGCCGCACTCCTGGATGTTCTAAGGGGGCGAAACATAAGCATTGACAGCTTCACGAGTAAGACACGCATTTACCTTCGTGTGTCGCTAAGAGTTCGAAAGTGCAAGAGAGACACAAGGGGTACCAGACGCAAGAAGCGAGAACGACCGACGACCGATCAGCACCCAGTTCGCCATACATGTTGAAACCGGCTTGGAGCAAGTCTGAGCAAGTCGAAGGTCTACTTTTGTCACAGAAGTGTTCGAAATCGGCAGGAACGCCTGACAACAAACATGCCCATGTTGGGGACGAACGCTGATGGATTCTACACCAGCTGGAGGCGAACTTCGATGAGGACTCATGTAGCGTGCATTTTGACAAGTTGACCAAGGCATGGAACAGTAGCAAGTACAACGTATTGTATGTAAAGGAGTACCGGGAAAGTAAAGTAACGATATCCAGATAAAAAAATCCAAGGACACTGTCGAAACCAGTTCGCACAGTGGTGGGAAGCTACAAGCCTGTCCCACAGGTTGAAATGGTGACCAGCTAATTCATCGAAGGTGGCGAGAAATCTAGAACAGTAATGCAAATTGGAAATTCATGTAGAAATGGATGATTATGAGGACGTACCATCGAACATTCATTCAACGAAGACCAGAAGGTCTCCAGCCAAGCGTGTGGCACGGTGGGAGTGTAAGATACTCCCGAAACCGAGTCGCGCAGTATGAGACTACAAGGAGGACCGATTTGAGTGTTTGATGCGGCTGACTCATCAGTGATTATCTGGAAAAGATCTTGATTAGATCAACTTGTACGGAGCGAACGAGCTGAAGCAACTTGTCTCTACTTCAGGCCTGCCGCTTGATAGAAAGAATATCTTCAGGTCATTGGCTGAGGGATTGAGGAGTTTGTTCAAGAGTTCGCAAGTTGTTGCAGCTGAAGCCCCGCGGATGAAAGCAAGTAAGCAACCAAAAGGAGCCGAGTGTGACGAAGCAGATAAGAAACAAGATGAGAAAAGAAACGGAGGAACTCGGAAACAAAAACAAGGCACGAACAACAGACATATCATTAGCCACAACAAGTGGCGAAGAGGGTTCAAGATATACGAAGACAGAGTACGACTAATTACTTACATACTTGGTGATACATTGTTCATTATTCCATATATGTACAACAGATTGGCGGCCAGATCTCATTCGCGAGGAACCCAGCCTTGTTTGAATAGCCTCTTGCCGACGGGTTGTAAGTGATTCGCCCCATTCAAACTCACGGATGTGTACGTCTCCCATGACTGAACGAGATCATACTCATGTCGGCTCATCTGGAGGACCCGAAATTCAAGGGGACTGAAGACTACGTCATACTGATAATCTTCCTGATAGATACCCCGATTAGCGTTCGCATTGGTGATGTATTCGATACGCTGATCACAAGTCAGCTGATAGTATAACAGAGTTTGAAAAAAACGTCACTCACGCGACGCAGACGGTCTTGAGTTAGGGACATGAGTCGTGGCCAGTCGTCATACATCGTGGAGGAGGACTGCTTTTGATCTGACACCACCACCTGCACACCGTGGGAACTCGGGCTCGACCAGCTCGAGAGAACACGAAGGCAGAAGGGGCTAGGATTAGAAGTAGATAAACTCTTTTTTACCACTCTACGCTATCAAATACATCTCTCGTACAGAAATGCCGGCGAACAGCGGCGGGCCAGCGGCCAAAAGCAGCAGCCAGACAACGCGGAAATCCGGAACGGGACCAGCGACGCGAAGCACTACGAGCGGGGCAGAGTCCCATACCCAGGGCTTGACCGTGCACATCAGCAAAGTCTGGATTCCTGGTCCTGGCTAGAGTGGTCTGTTCTCAGCTGTCAAGTATCTACCAGGGCCACAGTACTCCAGTAAAGGTATATGGGTGTCTAGTCCTGGAAAGTGCTGGAGAGTGCTGGA
>JAGGAR010016259.1:0-11627 GCA_017657315.1 Termitomyces sp. K1Ag
GTTGCGCCGCCAGTTGTGGCGGTACCGGTCGGTACCGTATGTTCAATCAAGAGATACCTTGGTATAAAGATCAATACTAGTAACAGAATGGAATAGAATGATAAACCGATGAAACTCTTTGTACCTAAAACGAAATCACTGTCACTAGAGAACCTCGATCAAGGTGCTGATGAATCGTGTGTTCCCCCTGTATTAATACTGACGACACCCTCAGGCCTCAGGCCTCAGTGTTCAGCATCCCAACTCGTCAACATGCATCTTATCAACTCAAAGCCTTCCCTCGCAATATCAAGAAATACATTTTTCGCATGAAAGTCCCCGACTAACCTCCCTTGTCTGCGCATGGAGGTAAATTTGGATATACGAATGACAGTGGGGATGTATTGATATTATACAGTAATCCTTTGACTACCTTTATGCATCAAAGATTGAAATATTTATCAATGTGGAGTGTTAGACTGTACATACAACGAATAGTGATGATGGCACATGTGAACATGAAGACGTTGAATGGAACACGAAGAAGACCCATTATAAATACCAATAACAGGATAGAATGGTAAACCGATGAAACGAAAAAAGTCTAGGTCCGAAAGTGATACCACCTCCAAGAACGAACGAAAATCGCAACACCAGCTAAACACTGACTGGATACGCCTTTACAACAAGGCGACGGATAAAAAAGAACGGACAAGTAACGAAACAAAAGTACAAAACGACACCACCAAAAAAAGCCAGGTTCGAAGTTGATCACAAATCATCTTCCGGATCCCACCTGGTAATCTTCGCCAGCGGCCGATAATAATACTGCTTGTACTTCTTCGTCTCATTCCTTTTCGCAGGACGCGGCATCATACTCCGAATGAGCGCCGCACGTTCCTGGTCCTCGTCCATCTCCGGAACGTAAAACCACTGTGCCTCCAGCGGTCGACCTGACTCGTCCTGTGCACCACATCTCCATGAGCGAAAACATTCAAAGTAAGACAAGAAAAGAAAAAAACGAACCTTGAAACTGCTTTCCACCTTTCCAAAAACCCCACTACCCCCTCTAGTTGCCTCACCCTCCCTCAACACGCTCTGGATAATCTCCATCCACTCCTGCTCGCTCCGCTGCATCCCAAGCGACGGCCGACACTGCATCGCGCTCTTGTACAACGCTGACGCGGGTAGACATGACGCGCGCGACGTAGCCATGCTCTCGATCAACATACCCCGTATCTCCGCATATAACGCTTCGGTCTCTGGATCCTTTAGTGGTAGAGGCAATTTTGATTTGGACTTTGCCTCGTCCGAATGTTGAGTTTTTGATGATGACGAGCTGGACGACGCGTGCATAGATATTTTGCGTCTTAATGTGGAGGTGGAACTCGAGGCTTCCGGGCGTGAAGACCGTTTTTGTGACGAATTATCCCCCTCAGTTTTCTTCTGTTTCTTTGGCTTCGGCGTGGGCTTGTTTTCCTCCTCATGGTCCTCCTCAAGCCTGCGCTTCGCCTCCTTTTTCGCCTTTTTCTTCTCCGCACCCGAGCCCGAACCCGAGCCCGACGCCTCAACCTTCGCCTTCTTCCTAGGTAGCGGATCTCCTTCCCTCTCCCTCTCACCATTCCTCTCTTTCTCTTTCCGCTTCTCCTTCACATTGACCGCCTTACTCAGAACCCCATTCTCATCCTTCGTCCTTAAGGCCTCAACCACATCCTCCTGATCCTTCAACTTAGACGTCGCCTTGCCCTTCCGCTGCACACTACTCGAACGCGAACTCGAACTCAACGCCAAGCCCGATTCCAAGTCTGAGTCGTCCGAGCCCGAGCCCGAGCCTGATCCATCTATCTCAATCTCTTCCTCATCCCCAAACAGCTCCTTTGCAACCGCAGCCGCCGCAATATCGCCGCCATCTCCACAATACGCCGACAAAAGTGGAGCATCTTTCTTCTCCGTCTCTTCTATACTTGGAGCGGGGGATGACATTGAGTCCTCCGATAACGGAGGAAGGGTCGAAGGTTGAAGCGAAGTGGGGCTCGAGGAGTGTCCCGAAACGTCAGAGCGTACGCAGAGTTCGGGTGGACCCGAAAGGAGATCTGGCAGGTTAGACATAGACGCAGACGAACTGTGAGCTTGTTCCGGATCTTGCTCCGCCTTCGCTTCTTGTTGGGCATGCACAGGATCCAACTAAGGATGAAGTTAGAATTAGAACGAGGATGCGGAGGAGTATAGAGGTCAAAGAAACAAACCTTTACCTGTTCACCAACGTCAGGAGAAGCAGTGAGATTTGGCTTCTCCTCATCAACCTGAATTTGCACATCCCCGTCCTGTTCTCCAAGGTGCTCAAGCTCATCCGATGGAGGCAGCGAATCCAAAAGCGACAACGGGCTCGAAGGTGGAAGTCGGGGCGATGACGGGGCAAACGATAACGGCGAGATCGAGCGCATCGCAGGAATAGGCGAGGACGAAAGAGGCGGCGAAGACGGAGGTAACGGCGAATACGCTCTTTCCTCTGGATGCATACCTACATCCATATCCATATCTGTGCTCTCCCTATCGCCAGTGAGCAACGGAAGATCCGAAGACGATGCGACGTTGCCCGTCGAAGCCTCAGACGAGGAAACCTCGGCTTCACTTGCACTATGCTCTTCCGCGTGCGAAGTTTGCGAGGAAAGCGTCGATGTCGATGGAAGAGGCTCGGAAATAGGGCGTTTGGGCATGTTAAGGCCTGAAATGGGGGGCGGTGAGGCCATTGGTGCGGATTGCCGGTGGAGCGCATAGGGACGTTGGGGTGGGGGGTCGTACCTCCATCGCCCGCGCTCAGCGGAGATGCGGAAGAATGTTGAGCGGGTGTCGAGACTCACGAAACTGAGTCCTTCGCTGTCGTCGTCATCGTCGTCTTCTTGGATTTCGTCTTCGCTGTCGATGAAGGGTGGATACGAATATGCATGTGATGTTGAATTTGAGAGTTTTGAAGGTGTTGCGTCACGAGTGGTATATTCATCCTGGCAATGGCTCTGTAGTGGTTCGAACTTTGACGTGCCTAACCACGTTGAGCACGCCGTATGTAGTTCTTCCGCGAACAATGATTTAATGCCCGGAAGAGTCGTATGCGTCGCTACTTTCGCTGGCAAATCAGCCAAGTCTCTCCACGCATTCGATACCTCCCCATCCTCGCCCTCCAGCTCCCTGCCTATCTCGAGCCCAAGTCCAGGGCTCGACCTAACGCCCACACTCTCATACCCACATCCACATCCACACCCAGCAAACTCACGCTCCCTTGAAGGTGTCATAGGAGGGGACGACGAGCGCGGCGGCGAGGACGACGGCGGGAACGCGCCCCAGCTCGAGAGTGGCGGCAGCGATACGTACGACGAGGGTGGGCTGGACTGCGACGAGGGCATGCGAAGGGGAATGGAGAGAGGCGGGAGAGAGAGGGGGAGAGTGTTTGACATGGCTGTTGGGGTGATAAGACAAATGTCACGTGCATGGACATGGTAGGGAAGAGTAAACGCGTTTTGGAGCGGAGCGGGAATTTTGTTGGCTCCGACGTCGAAGGACGCGTTTAGACGCGTCGTGGTCATGTGAGAGAGCCTTTAGCGGGTTTGGAGGCCGTGGCGATGAGTCGGTTGTGGGGGAAAGAGTACCTTTGCCGTATCGCGAAGTATCTAGCGCTGATTTAACCGTTTTGACGTGCGTTGATGGATAATTTTGAACTGGCCCCTATTTCGTGTGCGTCATGGAAAAATTCTTGCGAGATCCAATGGTTCAGGCAAGAGTGCTTCCCGAAACAGGTCGGTTATGAAGGCGACCTATCGCGTTTTCGCCGACTCTTGAACGAACTAGCCCCGATACAGACAATTGAAGCACCCCATATGTCCGACTTTCTCATACATGCCGTCATGTCCTACGCCTTATCCGCGGGGAGGGAATAAGACGGCAATCCAATGGTGAGAGAAGTTGTGAGCTCGAGGGAAGAAGTGGAGGACACCAAACCATGATATGGCGTCCAAATCAAAGAGCTTTAACCACGTTCTTGAAGTCTTGATGGAGGTCTTGATCCATGCCGTTGAAAACTGTGCGTCGTCTTGAATCCAGATTCCAGTCGAATAAGAGAGAGAAACGATGCTAGGCAGGTGGAATTGTATTCCAGGCCAGGTAAGACAGCCAGCGTATATCACGAACGACTTTGATGATTATCAACAAACGCCTCCAGCCTGTACCAGGGCTTCAAGGAGAGACATCATACATGGAACATCACCACCCACATGTGGGCGTATACATACGAGCACAGACGCTCCGTATCATCAACATTATGACCACGACTGCGGGTTCTCGACGAACTGCCTTGCGCAGCGAGACAAGCGCAGCAGATAGACGAAGCCCATCGCAGTGCGAGCATGAAAAGATAAGTTAAAAATCAAAAACCCTCTCCGGGCCTTGATATGCGTCCTGACACATGGTCACCAGGCATACGCACCACCAGTACCCACATTATTCTACGACTTTCCATAGCCGCCAGGCTCCCACCAAATACGCCGAAAATCATCAAGAAAAACCAAGAGA
Source organism: Termitomyces sp. K1Ag (assembly GCA_017657315.1). Classification (NCBI taxonomy): domain Eukaryota; kingdom Fungi; phylum Basidiomycota; class Agaricomycetes; order Agaricales; family Lyophyllaceae; genus Termitomyces; species Termitomyces sp. K1Ag. Next base: position 4,543 of record JAGGAR010016259.1, read on the forward strand.
CGTTCCGGTTTGAGGGGGGAGGTCGAACCAAGATGACAGATACAACGCAATGTCTGAGACGATGGTGGCAGGAGACACGATTGAAAGTTTGAAACGATGGATGGTGGTGGCAGACAGGCTCGGACAGGTCCGACCAAAACCAAAAATAACTGTGACATCTTTGGTGACATCGGCAGCTCGGCACTCGGAACTCGGAGTGGGAAGTGGTTTGTGCGTGTTTGGAGTTAGGGGCGCTGGCGTTGGCAATGCTCTCTTCCAAGTTCTTACAAACTCCTGGTCGCTAACAGAGGCCCATTCGACCCATTCGAGGCATAAAGCAAGACCGAATATTGAAATCCAACACCTCATCTCCGCAGGCAGCCTCTGAGCCCGTCACCAATATTCTATGCTGTCAGGCTATCGCTCATCAAAATGGTTCCTCATTCTCCAAAGAGTTCATTTCCACAGCCAGTGCTCACCCAATCATCTGGATATCTGTCGGCGCGTGAGACGCCAATCCTTTTCAAACTCTTGTTTTTTTTTGGTAGTCTTGTGTGACAATCTGTCCTCGATACACCGGTCTGAACGCTCGAGCTCGGACCTGCACTATCAAACCCTTTAGGCGATCTTGGAACGAGTTTCTGCGTTTCAATGCCCGGGATCATACATAGGCTGATTTGGCTCTGTTCTATATCTGAGAGGAGATAATATCAAGCTGAAATAATTACAACGGACGTGTAATGTATGGATAAGTCTATTAATCTATCTTGCCAAGATCTACTTGACCCAAGGTAGCATGGGTTGAGTCCTTCAACGTATGCCATCGTTCGCAAGTGGCCAGGACCATTCCTTATGCCTCTACGAAACCAATAGGCACATTGAGTTTGATCATGTTCTCCATATCCCCCACCTTGACATTATCCGTAAACTTGATCTTCGTCTCAGGTCGAAAAATCAAACAGGACGTCGATCCACCAAAGTGGAACATCCCCGTCTCCTGGCCCTGGACAACCCTCTCACCTATCTTGACCGTCACCTCGCAACTCGACACCTCGGCCATCCCGACGCCCATGAAGCAGATCAACCCAATCTTGGGATCGTCAGCCTGCATGTAGATGTTAACACGCGTGGCGACAGAGGTAAGATATCCCTGCGAGTTTCTCAGCGCGAGGGGGCTCATTCCGACGACGGGGGACGAGGAGTAATATGTCCCTGGGACGAAGTCGATGTCGACGACGGTGCCGGTGACCGGTGCGTGCCAGCGATGGTAGCTGACGGCGCTCAACCAAGATTGATAGACAGTACCGCCCACGAATTTAGGAACAAGCTTGTGGTTCGCGAGCATGTCGGCTAGCGAGTATGCGTTTTCCTTAATCCAGAAGAGATCGTGCTCGCGAACATTCTCCGCGATGTTGTAGACGCCTGATTCGCAGGGGTTGGTGATGATGCTCGGAACATATGGAGTGGGGACAGGACGCGCGCCTTCCTTGAAGCGACGGGTAAAGAAGTCGTCCCAAGAAGTGAATCCCCAGTGAGGCTTTGAGGTGTCATGAATAAAATCATTCGTAAACCCACCCATCGCCTGTAGAGCTTCGTCGCTCAACCAACCCCCAGGCTCTGAATTAAGCACGTGGGCCGAGGCAGGAGACGAGAGGTATTTCCCGCGCTCGTTGAGCACATTGCGGAATTGCTCGTTGACGCTAGGTATTTGGAAAAGTGCCTTGCCTGCAGGGGTGCCCATGGGCCACTGAAGCATCGCATTGATGGGGAATGCAAGGGAGGCATGTTTAGACGTGAAGACGGGGGCCTCGGTCAAGAGCGAGTTGAGCAAGCGCAACATTGTCATATAATCGCGGACCTTCCAGGTAGAGGTGAGCAAATTTCTGGATCTTAGAACACCAGATGATGATACTCACAGATGGGTTGCCCCAGGTGTCCTTATCGTATGGGGGTGTGGTCGGCACTTGATTAAACATTTGCTGGAAGAGACGCAAAATCGACGAGTCGTTCTCGATGAACTTTTGGAATTGCTGGATGACCTCGGCAAACACAAGTTCGTTTTTGGAATTAACCTGTTCGACTTTCTTAGAAAGCCAGCTGTTGATGAAGGCGAAAGGCTGTGGCATCCATCCACCTTGAAGCTCGGAAGCTTCACTGGACGGTATTTTGGAGTCGAGCATTGCTGGTGAGTGATAGCTGAGACGAGTCACGATAATATAGCAGGTGCACAGGGTTCACCAATCTGGCTGAGACCTCTTGATGGAGGAGGGAACTGCTGTTGAGAAAGAGAGAGATTAGGGCATTTATAGGGCGAGCATGACATTAAAAATTTAGCAAAATACTAATCCTTGTTTCACGGAGAACAAGTAATGAAGTACTGACAGTGGGCTTGGATTCAGCCCGGCAGCCTCACTGGCAGGCCGCTAGATCCAACTAGATCGACCCTTTCGCGTGTTGACGTCTTGATCACCGCGTACGCCCGGACTTCCTAACATTTCTTTGCATACATATTCTAAGCATTTCTGATCTCCGACCTTCTCATCCACCGTGGCGTTCTCATCTACTGTGATATTCTTATCTCCGCTTTTTCAGTTTTCCTCCGTGACGGTGGTTCTGGTGTTATTGTTTCAATTTGCTTGTGCGGCATCAGCAGGTGTGTTTAACGTTTCTGATTTTTGGTGGCTGTATTACTTATTCTTGGTAGAATGAAATGGAATAAATGCCTCACCTTAGTGGGCTCCCTGACAGGTGTCACCAGAAGTCATATAGAATTTAACCTTGATTGAATTTGATTCTTCTCTCCCGAGTTATGATCAAAGTTGTATATTTTAATTTCATTACACTTTAAACTTAAATATGTCAGCTTTGTCCTTAGCAACGGAATATACAAGGATGTACAACTTACTTCACGGCTATCCACGTCCACCCACTGCTCACTGGCACTGCTAACCACTGCTCTTGCACAGCCACCCACTGCTCTGGCATCTGCTCTTGCGCAGCCACCACTGCTCACTCGACATCTTGTAAGTTCACTGAGCTCATGCCGTAACAGGAAAGTCTTCTGGTAAGGAGAAGTGAATTGAAAGCTCGTCAAGTGACTTAAACTGATGAATTTGGTCAAAACAGCACGTTCTACTGTGCAACTCTATAAATTCCAGCTTTTACAGCTCATTTCATGACGATAGACTCCTTCAACTTACCTTTGTTCAGTTGTTTGCTTAATATCCGCTGTCGCAGCTCATTTCATAATGATAGACCCCTTCAACTTACCTTGAACTTACCCTTGTTTAGTTGTTCGTCTGACCTGTAGAATATTCAAGTTATCTAATACATATCAAATGATTGTTCGACAACACCGCGGCCCACCGTCATTTCAAAGCCATTGAGTATGTGTATCCATCCATTGATCGTTCACTGTGTAATGACATCACTTGTACGGTGAGGAAGTGTCTGGATTGGTTTGGTGTCCGAATCCTGATAACTGCTATATCACTGGTCTTTTTATGCGGATACTTGTTCACAGTTTGCAAGCTGGAAAATCAGCCATTTCAGCTGCCATCTCATGATGAAAGAGAGCTCAAGTGACGTACAGTATGTATGTACTTGTAAAAATAACACGCTTATTTTCGTTGCATCTCGGTCCAATCTCGGCAATAACACAGCAGATATCAAGCAAACTTGCAACTAAACAAAGGTAAGTTGAAAGGGTCTATCATTATGAAATGAGCTGTAAGTAGTAGGCTTCTTTGCTCACCGGCACCCTCTGCTCCAGCCTAAGTAGCCAAGCTTTCCGAAAGGCTTTCCGCTGCTTTCCGATGGTGACCGGTGACATTTGCTCGAACACATCAACGTTGGGACAAATAACGAAATTTGAGGCCTGCCTATCGATATCGAAACGGCCGTCACCATCCCAGCCCATCATCATCTATACAAAATTCATCCAATCTTTGTTGACTCTAGTCGAGAGTCCCTCTGTCAGTAGTAAGTACATCATATTCATAAAAATAGCCAATCCTGCCAAAGCTTGATAGCTGGATGACCTCGGCAAATACAAGTTCGTTTTTGGAACCGACCTGTTCGACTTTGTTTTGAAAGCCAGCGGTTGATAATGGCGGAGGCTGTGGCATCAATCCGCCTCGAAGCTCGGAAGTTTTGCTGCCGAATTGCTGGACGGCATCTAGAAGTCGTGCATTGCTGGTGTGGTGCTAGCTGGGCCGAATAATATTTATAGCAGGTGTCCAAAGCGGGAGTTCATCAGTTTAGCTGAGACGCAGCTGGCGTTCTAAGGATGGAAGTGAGTTGGTAACACACTGCCACCGTGAGTCGAAATTGACAACTCCTAGGCCTATTAAGTATAGGATTTGCAAATGGTATATTTACATCGGCGCGTGGTTTCTTAGTGAGTAACGGAGAGGGCGTGCTTATGGTGTGCAGGGGCAAAATCCAGATTCCAAGAAGACAGCTTGCAAAGGCTCGAGGGGGGTTCAAGTTCACATGCACATGCGACTCTGAGATTTCGACGAAATTTTGTGTTGCGTGGCTCGGGGATACATCTATTCGAGGCGCACGCGGAAGATACCTGACGTTAGCTTAATGGTGTCGCGAGGAATCATACTACGCCCTGCATGTTCAAGTTGGCGCGCAAAGATCTACATAGTATGCGCCGGTTATCCGGCGAATACCTGTTTGAATCCATATGGGCAGGTTGAGGCCTTAACCTTTTACAGCAGTGCGTCTGAATCAGGATCCGAGTCCATCGGACTAGAATTCTGTTTTGGCGAGGGAAACTAGCGGCTTGGTGAGGTTTGGTGAGCAGCGAGCTGGGAAGCCTAAGCTTGAGAGATGCTGATAATCGGATGCGAAGGACAGATTGTTGTTCAACAGTACCTTGACGTTTAACGACTGTAGCGCATTGCATGGGTTGAATTTAATTTCACGTACTTACAGAGGCATGTGTCGAAACTTCGCGGGCATTGCGTCCGAGTGAAGACGCGTAACGCGTTATCGTTCAAGGTGCTAAGTGCTAAAAACGTGGTGTGGTCACATGGCTTGTTGATTATGTCATCTCAGCCGCCTGCGGCCGCGGCTCTGGACGACAGCATTCTTGTATCCAACCTCTCCGTCATTTCAGCAGCGGTCTCGACCACCATGACCACCGTCTCCCCCTTCGCCCGTAGCAGCGCCTTCGAAGACTCCCTGCTCACGGGCACGGGTCGTGAACAAACCGTAAGCCCCCGTTTCCGTCTTTTCTCCCCCCTTGAGCCTTCCGAAGAACGCGAACAGAAAGTTCGTTCCGTTTCCAGATCGAAGAAATGTATAGCGTCCCCGAGAGTTTTCTTGAGATTGAAGTGAGGAACCCTCAAACGCATGGTGAGCAATCTGATTCTTAGTGGTTATCGTGTGATTTGATTATTTCGATTGCTGATGGGAAGTACCATACATAGGTTTTGGAAGGAAGATGTACACCGATTACGAGGTCATATGCAAGGCTGGTTTATATCATCTTATATAGCTTTTATCTCTCTCAACCGCTGTTACATGTACACACAGACCAACATCCCCGCCTTCAAGCTCCGCCACTCCCTCGTCCGGCGGCGCTACTCCGACTTTGAAGCATTCCGCGACATCCTCGAACACGAATCCACAAGGGTGAATATCCCGCCTCTTCCAGGGAAGGTGTTCACCAATCGCTTCTCGGATGAGGTTATTGAGAGCAGGAGGGAGGGGCTCGAGCGGTTCTTGAGTATTGTTGCTGGACATCCGTTGCTTCAGGTATGTTGAAGCACTTTTTCTGGTGTTTGTTGGGAGTGAGTGAGTGAGATCTTTGATAGACTGGAAGCAAGGTTCTTTGTGCGTTCCTTCAAGATCCCGGATGGGATAGGACACAATGGGTATGAAGGGACTGATCACCCATTGGCCGTCGCGGATCGGCGGTTGTTTAGTCCATGGTGCTAGTTACGATTACGAATGCTCTTCCGGTGCCTTCACATCACTATTACTCCGTTTTCCAAGTCTTTCCACTTATTCTCTCCATTAGTTTCATCGTTTCTTCCTGTATGTATTCCGTATCGCTGAACTTGTAATCAGATGGCTTTCCCTGAAGGTGTCTCGACTCTCTTTCCTCTCGCAACACCTATTGTATCTACCTTGGAAAACTTGACTCAAGTAACTTATAAAAGTCCCGCGCTGGAATGAGTCGCATGTGGTGCTTCACTTATCCCCCTGGCAAAGGCGCGATTATCCCATCTCCATCTTCACGTTCGTTTTCTCCGGTCGTGCGTCGCGTCGTCGCGTGAAAGCTTGTGCTTCAACGTTCTCGCCGTACGCGTCAAGCCTTGACTCAGTCGTCCAGTGCCGGTAGTCAACGTTATACATGCCCTACTCGCCGTGATCAAATCGTACAGTCATTTAGTCATATGTGGTTGAGCCCGGGCCATTGATTATTGATAGAATATCGCTATCTCAGATCCCAGACGAAATGCTAACTCTGATCGACAGGATTGGCTGCCAGGAATCATTCAAGTTCTTACCGGCATTCTCAGCCTCGTCTCTCTTTCCTCTCGTCGTAGGCCCTGAAACATGAAACGAGCAACACCCATTATATCCATCTTGGAGAATTCGACTCAAGTAACTTGTCAGAAAATCCCGCATAGAACGAGTCACATGCGGTCCTTCAAGTTCAAGCTCAGTTATCTCCCTCGCAAAGGCGCGCGCGATTATTCCATCTCCATCTCCATCTCCATCTCCATCTTCGCGTTTGTTTTCGTTTTCTCCAGTCGTGTGCCGCGTAAAAGCTTGTACTCTCACCTCAGGCCTCAGGCCTCAACGCACTGGCAAAAAAAACTCGAAGATCACAAGAAAACCCAAAGTACACTGGGCCCAGGGAAATCGAACGCCTTCCTTTGCCGCTCGTCGTTTGCTTAGGCCTGCACTGGACATGACTAGGCTAATGGACTCATCGATCAAGGCAAGCTTAAGCACACTTATCACTCACTGCTAGTGTAAGTGTACGCCGCGTCCGCCGGCGCCATAAATTTGCAAGGAAATCAATCCAGTGTACACTGTACAACCGCAACACCGATTACGAAAACATGTACAGGCTGAGG
>JAGGAR010016261.1:0-11532 GCA_017657315.1 Termitomyces sp. K1Ag
AGCGCCGCGCGAATAGGTTTTGCCTTTCTTTAAGGTAAGATCACCTTCAGAAGAGTTGTGTTGTCATCAGCGGCCTTGGGTTTGAGAAGAGAGATTACGTTTAGAGCCAGCCAAAGACGGAGAAGATGAAACAGATGCATTGAGCAACTGTGCCAGGAAAGGAACATGAAGCTCATCATGAGCATCCATTCTAAAAGGGTTACGAGCATAGCGATCTCTTGCATCACAATCAAAATGGATAGCAACAGATGCTGCCGATGGAAGAGAACGGAAGAAGTCGAGAACCTTGCTTCTGTATGACATGAGCTCAGCCTCGTGATGAGGATAAAAATGATAACAGCAGCCATCCATGCATCGAAGGTGCATGTCCAATCAGACTCTGAGACAACAGAGTGCTTAGCCATGGCCTGATTCTTCCTAACCAGTGAGAAACCCCCACTGAACTCTTTCAGCTCATCATGGTGGTCATACCCATGATCCAAGGTAGCATAAAGCTTTTCGAAGTCCACATAATGGTCAAGTATGACCAGTTTCCACATTGCTCATGAGATCGGGTCCTTGAGTGGTTGGGATTGGCCAAGACTGATGAGAGAATTGACGACCTTTTCTTTGGCATATTCCTGGCGAAGTTCCCAAGTTTTGGCGATGTGAGGGTCGGATGAGACCTTGGACTGGAGTTGAGCCAGATGTGGTGCAGCTGTGAGAACTGACTGGGGAATGGCAGAAGATTCTGACACATTCTTTGGCTCACCCAGGAGTTCTGCGATTTGTTCAAGGGTAAGTGAGGAAGACGAATCAATTGGGCCCACAACCTGATTAAGTTTTGCTCGTAAAGCTGCCCAAGCAGCTGCCTCCATGGCTTGAGTGTGGGATTGCTGCTGCTGTCAATCCCGGTCAGAGAGGGTAGAGCTACGTTCTTTCCTGAACAAAGCCAAGTGCTCTTCAGTGAGTCCCTCTGGAGTTGGCTCACACAAAGTAACAGGTCGAGTTTTTGCTTTTGCCTGGCGCATCTCAATTCGTTGTTTGACCTTGTCAAAGTAGTCTTTTGCTTCAACAGAAGTGAGGCTGAGGTCTCGAATGCCCTGAGCAAAACTGTTGAAGGATTGTCTCCCTTCGACGGTTTTGTCGATGAGCTTTTGACAAGCTTTGGCGCGGATTCGGGTCACTTCAAGCTCGGGATCAACAGGCGAGTGCCGGCCAGACGATGGCAGAGGATGGGGAGAACCTTCATGGCTAGAAACGTCTCCACTCTCATGGGGCATAGAGGACGAAGTCCGATGATGAGGAACGAGTAGATATGAGCGAAAGATACAAAACCACGGACAAGATTATAGTTCTTCAAACTCGATACTTTGGATAAATCCTTGATGAAAGCAAGTTCAAAAAAGCTATGGTGAGAGATGAGACATGCTCATTGACGTCTTGAAATATGTCTCACCTTTTTTTGCAGAGTAGGATACAAAAATTAGATGAGAAATAGAATAATAATAGGACTGCTCTGTGTAAAAAAGGGATGGTGAAGATAGATAGGTGAGAGAGCGGCTAATGCGCTCACCTGTGCTGCGACCGGTGATGGAAAGGTGAGGGGAGCAGCACGGAAGTAAACAAGACTTTCTCGGCCCTACTGCTTTCGGCGCAGCATCTGCCAACTCTATGGCACTGTGCCGAAAACGGCTTTGAAGTCACAAGGTGAGGGTCCAGCGCACAGAGGGCTGCCGAACGATGTGGGTGCTTGTTGCACAGAGGCCTCCGAAAAGGCTCCTTACCCTTGGAACCCGCCTTTACGACGACCAAAAAGTCGCCAACAGCCAGACCAGATTGTCTTTCTCATGCACACGGACAATTTCCTCTTTTTCAGCTGCTTTTGTATGGGCACATGGTGTAGCTGGTTATCATGCTCGCTTTGCATTTGATTTTGCGAGTGGCCTCCGGTTCAATTCCGGATGTGTCCAATCTTTTTTCATCCTTTTACATAGATTCTCGCTGTCACTCCTTTTGCATAACATCTCAAAATATCCACCCATGCTCTTTCCAGAAAAGTTACAACAACCCCTGTTATTTAGATATAGTGGCCTTTACCAACTGTGTATGATGCCAATTTGTCTTGATGATTTCTATATCAAGAAGCTTGCGCCACACCCTCATCGAACTTCATAAATTCAACTGTCTTGCTCCTGAGGCCTCAGGAACCAGATAATCCTGCCCAAATCAATAGGATATTCTTCATGAAAGTAAGGTGAGTATGTACTTGGAAGATAAAAGGAGTGCGCTGAAGCTCAGGGGGGCTCTAATGTAGCGATTTTCTGCAGAGATCATGAAGTCAATGAGTGTGAAACAGTCAATTTTCACCTTCTTGTGACCTCCAAACCATGTTTTACATTTTCCTACAGCCCAGACATTGCCTTCACCAAGTCCTGAGTATACTACATCCAACCGATACAGATTAAAACAGACACATTCATAAGAGCACAAAACAGTAGTTGCTATATGAAATGTCTACATGGACAGCCCAATCTTATCTGTGGACAAAAACTTATAAACAGCAAGTGTATTGAGTTTTCCTGCCTGATAGATCAGCATCAGAAAAGTTGTATGGAAAGTTGCATCTCACTGCTCTCATCTATGGTTCCACTGAACCCAGCAATGAATCCAAGCGAACTGAAGCCTCTGGTTGGATAAGGGAAGTCAGGCACAGCCTCAGGGTCACCTTGTTCTCGGATCAATATGACTTGTGCATTGAGAAATCAACAAATATGCAAACCAAATGGGACAATTTTACCGGTGATATCATTGTACATTAAGAAACAAATGCGTCTCAGTCAGCCGAGTGCATTGTCCTGTTTATCTATGGCACCAAAGAAACCAATGAAGAACTCATTATCTGAAGAGCAGTAGGTGTTAATTGCTCATTCATGATGCTGTTAAATGCAGAGGCTCTCACCTCCAAGTTGATAAGAAACCGGTGTTTCTGAGTCCACCTTTCCGCAAGAGACATTCTTTGGCGTGTTGTTGGTCATCTTATAGGTAATTTCGATGCCATTGACTTCAGTAGTATCCGTTGTGTAATGAAGGGTAATATTGGAAACCTTCTTGATACACATTTGAGCAGGCCAGAGACCAACTGTGAATGGAAGTTCAGTCTTGAACTGCATGGACTTGAGATAGGATCACTCACATTCCTGTACATCATTGAAGGTCTTGGTCGTAGCTGCATATCCAACAGCCTGAGAAACAACAAGAGTGGGGGGAGACATTTTCAGAGTAGTTTGGATGTGGAATGCTGAGAAGAGGTAGAAGAGCAACTGGAAGTGCTGTAAAGCTCTGACTGAGACCCTTTATATCGAGTCCACTGTATTTGACACTGTTGAAGAGGGAACAAAATGCAAGGCCAAACCAGTTCAGTTACTTGGGCTGGGAGTAGTTGAACAAGAAAGACTCGAGCGCTTCCCTGTCCACTAAGGTATTTCACCTCACCCGTGTCCCTACCTTGCAGTGTCAAAGAGACATTAGAACTTATGGTAAGACACCCTCATGCCTCAGGAAGTTTCTGGATCTGGTATGCATCAGAACAGTACCAACAAGTTGGTGCTAACTGAGCTCAGTGCTTGAAGCTTGATGATGATGGCAAAAACAGTGATTGTATGTGCCAGAGAGTAGAATAAGTAGTGTGTCTGAGTAATTCAGTCTGGTTAGACCCCATGATACTCTATCTAAACCAGTATCATTGGTGGCTTTGATCAAAGTGGTTGCACACTGGGAACCGGATACATGCTCACCGGAAATTATTCTTGACACCTTGTTTTGTTTCAGAAAAGAAGGCAGAGATCCATACATGCGAAGGACAACGTAACTGAGTGTTAGTGCCACCAACTGTAGCATTTGGTATCTGCTACTCACCAGAGATCACAAGAGGTTATCTGACACCTAAGTATGTGGCAATCATTTGCCTTTTCCCCGCCGCAGATTTTGCCAGCAGGCAATCACCAGACCATAAAAATGAGAGCTGGCAAAAGGCAAGAAGACCGACCCTGCAGGGTGTGTGTGACTATAGCCCTGCAAAAGTTATGAGCTTCAAGGAACTCAAGTTGAACGTAACCATCACAAAGCCAACCTGGCCCAACCACAGGTCAAATTAAGTAGTAGTTGGACTCAGCACAGAACCACTTGGTATGATGAATCCACTGGCAGCTATATGAATTGACTGTTACCCTCCGGGACCATTGAGTTAAGTTGAAAGTTGAAAGTTGAATCCTTTTTTCAACTTGGAAGTTTGCCAGAACATTTTCAATTGGTGTGCACTGGGCCGGAAGTCGGTCCCACCAGAAGATTGGGTTTCTCATGTTTCTTTCTCTAAACTTCTTAAAGTCTATTTCACGGTCTTCTATCCATGAACATGTGAACTCCGGCCTTCTAGGAGGTGAGTTTAAGAGTAAGTACTACAGTTTATTGGAATGATCAGTCAAACTCATTGATATCACAGTAATCATTCTACTCTTATCTCCACTGCAGACTCATGTGTCCTGAGAGATAGCGAGAATGCTGAGCTCTTCAGGAGGGCCCTTGAGCCAGTCCCATGCTTGGCTGTTGAATTTCACCTCTCTACGGCTAAAGTCTATACATGATCGTGTACATAGGGTAGTGGAGGGTGGGTAACGCAAATAAATATGAAGTCACGTTTCACTGTAAAGGAATTGTTGTCGTGGAAGGTCCCTAAAGCTCTGTTCCACTCAGATCCCTCTCCAGGTTCACAGTTCACATGATCACAAAACGCAACTTCAAGTCTTTTCATTAGTTTTGTGAAAAATCAATTTTTAACACAACCAATGATCAGACTCATGCATCCTGAGAGATAGTGAGAATGCCAAGCTCTTCAGGAGGGCCCTTGGGCCGGTCCCATGCTCAGCTGTTGAATTTCACCTCTTTACGGCTAAACCCTATCTGGATATGAGGAACGATCAATAGTAGAAAAAGGTGAGGTGGTCGATGGAAGGCTGACAAGCGAAAGTGAGGTGGATGGGTCCATGAACAAACAAATAGGTCGTGCCCAAGTTGAGTGCGAAGTTAAATGTGAATGATGGGTCCATATTGGCATGTATGCAAGGTCCATGATTAAGAAAGTAGGTGCCAGGATGGCTGAACGTATTGGTGGGTACCAAGGTGATGTCCATTGCGTGTATGTGACCACAGGGGAGACTAAGACAAATAGAGAGAATGGAGATATTCATCGTGTGTATGTCATCAAAAGGGCAAAGAAAATAAAGGACAAGTAATGAGAAATATAGAGAAAGGTGTCTAGGGGGATTGTAGTCCAATGTCCTCAGGTAATACTCAGTAAAAGATGTTGTCATCGTTGCGACGTAAGGCGAGGGCATGGATCAGAACTAGGTTACATCTGATGTATCTGAAAAAGGCGTCAGATGACCATCGGCCTATTGCTTGGATCAGGTGTGGCGCTACCCCTGCCTCGGCTAAAAAGGTAGCGCCCCCTGCACGCATAGACTGCCCAGCAATGTTTGCTGGGAAGAATTGCCATAATCTGTCAATGAAGAATCTTCTTGTTGGCACAGTTCCATCTTTCCTCAGCCACAACTCACGACGTAGGTGGAATTTTGTGGATCGTGATCACAAGTAAGAGCAGAATTGACTGTGGGTGTTGGTGATGTAGTTTGTTTTGCACACTAGGACTCAGTTGCCTTTGAATAAGGTGTCAACCTTGTGAGTCGGTAGTAGAAATTCAAAAGAGTCATTGTGGATTTTGACTGACAGAATGCTGATGAACTTTCAATCGTCCCTCAGAGCCTTGTCATCAGGCCATGTAAGTTCCCCTAGTTGCAGCAGTGCATAGAAACTGGTCACTAATCGAGCAACAAACAGGCAATCATCATGGTCGGTGGAGTTGGAGTAGAAGTTAATGATGTGGGATAAATCTTCGTGGATGAGAGGAAGTTTTTGTTTGATGTTTGACAAGTGGAGTTTCATGCAGCCAGTCAGGGTATTTTTCACTAGGGTGCTGTTGCGCACTTCTTGGACATCTGGGAAGTAGACTTCTAGTTGATTGCAGATTCCTGACAAGTAGGTGCAGATGGAGCGTGGTTCAATATGGTGTGACATGTATACCACAAAGAAAGAGAGTGAATTGGGTGTTGGTTGGGTTTCAAGTCCATGCATATTTACAAAGGTGAGATAGGAGTTGAGGGTGGAGCCATAAGAGTGTAGTGTGCTGACATTGATGGATGCTCCTAAGGCAAGAGAGCGTTCCCTGACGAGTTTCTCTCTTGACCAGGCAGCTCGCTGTGGCTGCCTGGCTTTAATGGGGGATGTGATCATAACTTTTCAGCTCCCAGCAATTCTTGAGGGGGTTTGAATTGTTCGATCATCAATGAGGGGAAGTGTTTGGTGGCCTCCTTGAACTTCCCTTAGGAGATGAGGTCAGCAATGGTGTTTTGTTTGCCGGAAATGTATCAGACCTTCAGTTTGTAGTTGCCAGATATAATGGTGTCTACTATGAGGTGGAGCATCGGATTGTAGAGGAGTAGCATATGTAGAGTGTTGAACATGTGGACGGTGTTTGTGTTGTTGGTGTAAATGATAACTTTCAGAGAGTAGTCCACCTCACGAGTTGTGGTTACAAACGCTGACATGACTGCAAGAGCTTCTTGGAAAAAGATAAGGTCCATAGGAGTTCCCTTGGGTGCTGCGCAATAGAAGCCCCTTTGCATGATTGGGTACCAGAAACCCATTCCTTCCAAGCACGCATCTGTCTCGATGATGACATTGGCATCTACTTTGTCCCAGGCCAGTGACTCTAGGAGGTGGACACCAGAGGCACGCTCAATGTGATCCGCTCCCCAGAGTAGGTCACTCTTGATTGTGTTGTTGGCCCAGATACATGCGTGAGGATAGTCACCTGTGGAGTTCATTTTTGCATAAACGTTGCACAAGTATGGTGCCAACAAAGGGAAGACGTTAAGACCCCAATTTACCCAACCCGCCAAGCACTGCCAGGCATGCTTTGTATGGTATTGTGATTTTCCTTGTGGTGATGCAGCATACTTACACATTTTGGCAATGAGCTGGGTCTTTGCATCCTCTGGTAAGGTCATGGTCATTGTGTTGGGGTCCACCAAGATGCCAATGATGACTAGGGGAGAGCCGTGGACTTGCTTCTTTGGTTTGTGGGGTATGCCTAGCTTGTCCCACAGATTGAGGAGTTTCCACTGATTCCTTGGCATGAGGGTGTTGTACAGTTTGTAAAGGATGAGGTCCGTGTTGTCATTGACTCCGAAAGAGTCGTCATTGAAGACTAGGGGGAAATAGACATTGTATACATGCCTGGCAATCCATGTAACCAAACTGTTCACTGAACCCCAACAGTTCAGAGACGTGCGGCCCCCAAAACAGTTGCACCGGTTGATGTGGCGCTCACCATCAATGGTGATGACTTGTTTCAGCTGCCAGTGTTTGTGCATGGGAATGAGTCGGTACGCCTCGGCGACATCTGACTTCCACAGAGTCAAGGGGTTGTCTGAGCTCTCAAGGATGCACAAGAGAAGTTTGCCAAGGTGCTTTATGTTATTGAGTGGCATTCCTGCAATGCCAGCATATGGTACCATTGAGTTCAAAGAGTATTTTCTGGCAGAGAGGTTGGTGACCAGGCAGAAATCAGAGGAGTGTGGTTTGGGAACGGCATAGATAGGGGAGCTCGTCATAGAAGGTGGGAGTGATTTGCCAAATGAGTGCAAAAAGCAGCCCTTAGATACCTCCACATCTCTCTGGGTCCTTAGAAAATCTGCCTCAGCAGGGTTTTCTGGGGTTCCGAGAGACATGTCGCATATAGATGGGTAGGTGTCAGGTTGTGTGTCCACAAATGGCCAGAAACCTTCTCACAGGCTGCGGCAGACTGAATCAACAAAAGGTCACTTTGGGTGCAAGGCTAGGAGGTCCTCAAACCTGTCAACGTTGATGGGGGTGACAATCTTGAATAGATCTGGGTGTTTGGTCAATGTTTCAATGGAGCGTGGGGTTCATGAGTTTGGATAAGGGAGGTTCAGGTAGTGGCTTTGCAATCTCAGACCAGTCAGCAGTTGTTGTGGCATGGTGCAGGGGGTCACTGTTATAATAATTGTATTGGAGGTATTTTGGCTTACAGTTCTTTTCCACCTCAATTCTGGCTGACTTCGGTGCACTTGTGCTTTGGGTGGTTTCCGTTGCAGGCCTTGCAAACGTGTCACCAGTAGCAGTCAGTCATGTTGTAGGGGCAGCCTCTGGGTGTATTCCATTGTTTACAGATGGCTTGGGACTGTTTGCCTCTGCATGCAATGCCACCTGATTGATTTGATCCCAAGGAATCGGAGCCTTTTTTCTCTCTGTAGTTGATTCCATCGACGTTGAGCGTGAAGTTGCGAATGTTGATGAATTCATGCTGATCTGTGAGTAGAATTCTGGTACCACCTCTAACTCTCACTCTGATGGCCTTGTCATAGGCAATGACCTTCCCATGGACTGATTCATGCTTGGCAGCAAAAAGACTGAGGATGTGCAAGATATGTGATTGGAATTTGTCCTCTCAGTCAGGGAACGCAAAGGTGAGTGCTTTGGCATACAAGCTTGCTGCGGTAAGCCACTGATTGCTATTCTTGACTTTTCTAGCCGGAGCGCTGTACCCAAGGATGAGTTCACAATAAGGATGAGTTCACAATGTCCAATACGCCCTCAAGCAGGCTTCTTCTCCTCACAAGATCTTGTCCCATTCAGAGGAGGGGATTCCACTCGGTGCAGAGTGTGAGGTGAGGATTCTTTGTTTGACATCGCTGGTGTTTCAGAGGTACCTTCGTAGGAGAGTGCAGTTTTGTGCACACCAGGAGTCACCAGCCTCTTGAGCAAGCTTTTCCTTGTAGTACCAGGGGAGCTTTTGTTTGTCCACTCTTTGCTTCTTTTGGGGTTGGTCATCCTCAGAAGCAGAGCTGGAATCGTCTGACAATCTGTTGCTGGAGTCATCTGAGGGATCAGGGTCTGTGTGTTGATCTCAGGCAGACTTGATAATTCTATCGGTGAGTCTATCGATGGATCTCAGTGATAGGGACCTTCTGAATTCATCATTACATCCCAGCTCTTCTCTCTCATTGTCAACTCCTCCATCTTGTCCTCCTCTTTCTTGTTCTCCTCCACATCCAGATCCTCCGTCAGCCTCTCCAAGAGTGTCTTTAAGGCATCCACTTGTGCTGGTGACAGCTTGAGTCACTTTGCGCTGCTTGGCTCTCTTGCATCGGACTGATAAATTCTTTTTGATGGTCTCAAGGAGGGACAGGTAGCTTGTAATGGAGTCTTGGCAGATGTTGGCAGGGAGAGCCGATGATGACACTAAACCCTACTAGTTGAAGGATTAGAGATGCCGCAGAAGGACTTAGCGAAGCAGCCCAACTACAACACTCCAAAAAAAACCTCTAACTGAAGTAAGACTTAGCTAGTGTGTGTGCAGGGGCGAGCGCTGCAACGTCCCAGAGATTTCCCAAAAGATGGATATAATATTGAAATTAGCGATTGTGGCTATCAGATGTCGCTAGCGCTAAGAAAAGTGAGTTACTAAAGAGTTTCTAGCAAGTCGCTATGGGAAGTCGCTAAGCACTAAGCGCTATCGCTATCTCGGATTCAAAACAAAGACTAGTTGGGGACTTGACCTGCTATAATTGTCGCAGACCTAGTTGGAGACTAGGCCTGCTGTACAACTAGAGGAATCGCAATACCAAAGAAAGGTGGAGGAGGACTGATAGCTGGGCCTGTTGCCGCCGTTAGGAGAAATATCCTATGGAGTGCTACACTGGTTGTAACGGCAGTCACGGAGGCTTGAACAGCACAGGTACTGGAAAGACCTCTATCTAGAGAGGAGCCTACTTACGCATGTCGTCGGGTAGTTAACGCATTTGTAGTCCTCATCGATCTGTGGTACATGATGGGGTTAGTTAGAAGCTACTTGCAATCAGTGGGGGTTGTTGGATCACTAAGCGCTCAGGATAGATTACCGCGCTTTTGAAGTAACAGGGAGGGAACTTTGGGCTGCTAGAGAAGCCGCTCACCAAAGTATTGGTATTGGAAGGCTAAGATAGTGCTAAGAAGGTGCTATATCAGAAATTGCTAAAACGGCACTGTCGCTAACTGCTAGAGCTAATCGGTCACTGCTATCGCTAAGGTTGGCTTAAACCAGCACGAAAGCGCTAAGTCCAAGCAAAACCCAAAAACTAAGAACTACACTCCACGCTAACACAAAAGTGTGTTGAGAATGTTGAAGACAGTGAGCACAACCTAGATGATGAGCTCTAAAGTGTATGGGGTAACTGTGCGCTATAGAATTTGCTGATGACAACACAACTCTTCTGAGGGTGCGCTTACCTTAAAAAAGGCAAACCCTATTCGCGCGGTGCTTCTAAGACACTTGCATGCTAGAAAGGCCACACAGACAAGGAAAACACCCTAGAAAAGCTTTACGCGTTAGTTTTAAGATGCGAGAATGGTCCTATCAGAAATTGCTGGAAATTTGCTGCAAGTCGGATATGATATTGACTTTAGCAATAGTGATCAAAAATTGGTCGGCGATGAGTGATCTTCTGTTGGTGACAGCGACAACAAGTGGGTGGTTGGGATTATGTAAGATTTGGTCTCAGGAAGTCAAAAGTGGAACCTGTCGCTCGGATGGGTCAGCGATCACTTGGGTTCTGTCGGCGCTTGAAAGTCCTTATCAGTCGGCGTGCTAGGAACCTAAAGTCACATGGAAGAGTTGGCGATAAACTTTGCTTTAGTAGCAAATGGAATTGGGTGCTTGTCTAAGACTCACATGCGTAGGGTAATGCGGAATACAATTGGCAATAACGACAAACAAATGCAAGCGCAAACATAGACGTAAATGCCAATACCAGCGCTAACTGGATACTGGCCGCTGACTAACCGATAATTGAAGCGCAACGCCAATCAGGCACAAACAATTGAAGGCAATCAAGCGCAAGCGCTTAGATCGCCAATGACAGCAAAAACACGTAGAGAGCACTTAACAAAGCGAAAAATGCGTCGATAATGAGGAGAACGATGAGCGCGCTCTTACAGCAGTGTGCTCAGTAATGTGTAGGGGCAGCAATACGCTATATTCTGGACTTATACTACAAAATTGAGACTATATATACTCAAAAAGCTGTGGAGTCAGTGCTATCCTATAAGGAAAGCGCTCCATAAAACATAATAGATGAGTGGAGTGAGTGCTTAAAATATCTCTAGCTCCAGCACAGCTCCAACTCAAGCTCCAAAAATCAGTCAGCAAGAAAAACCTGTTGGCCGATCACATGAAAGTCATGTGCAAGTCACATGTGTGGTCACATGACAGGCACATCGTGTCCAATGGTAGTGAAATGTCAAGAAAAATGAAAAAATACGTGTCCAGCACTGACAGCGACTCATCATCCTCCCCCCAACTTAAATCTTGACTGTCCTCAGTCAATCTCCACCGTTATGACCAATGTTGATCTGCCTCATGTTTGATCTTCTTTC
>JAGGAR010016262.1:0-11509 GCA_017657315.1 Termitomyces sp. K1Ag
AAATGATCATGTGACCTATCACAGAGTTGGCGGGACAAAGGCCGTTCGAGCTCGTATAGAACCCTTTCTCTTACTTATGTAAGAGAGTCGGGGATCCCGGCCTCGGTCACTCTTTCAATATACTTAACAACTGACTGTCACACTCATGTACTCCAATCATGGGCAAAAGTGGCCACATGTTTAAAGGCTTCCTTTCCATAATGTACAGAAACCATGAGAGTAAATATGAGGCGTGCGTTGAGACAAGACAGAGAAAAGGTCGACGCTGCAGGGGGATGATGTGATGTGGGAAAAAAATTTTCTTTCACATCACATGTCAACACATGACCATCTTAACGGCGGCGTTTTGGGCGTTTTGCGGGCAGGTACGACTAAAACCCACTACTACCGTAGCGGGCATTCAATTTTTTTTCTAACTTCGAGGTTGTTCTACATAGGGGCCTAGGAATTCTCCTCGTCAAGTCACGCCCTCGCGACTCCTTGCGATTGCATCTGTCTGATATACCCCTTCCTGAGACGTCTACTCACAGAAGGTCCTCAGTCCGAACCTGAGTTGACAAGTTGGTATTTTATCCAAGAGCCGTGATTCATGGACCTGACACCGAGTGTGATTGCTACGATTGGATACTTAGCTAGATTGGGCTGGTCATGTCGTTATTTTTTCTTCAAACGCATATCTTTTTTCCAAACTGGGGTTGTCAAACTTACCGCGGCCGGTCACGATTCATTTAATCAATGATTTTGGGAAAAGTAAAATCTGTTTAATCTCATCAATATATGTACATGAACAGCGTTATTCGGCCTTCTGGATGCTCATTTACACAGGAGAATCCGAGTCAATGATGCTTGACGGCATTGAACCAGAGATTGAAGACGTTGCGTCGGAGTCTTTTTGGCTCTACATATCTCCTTGATCCAACACCGAAATCGGTATACTTTATAAAACAATATGACATTAATCTGATGTCTATTTCATGCCTTTTGAAGGAACACGAATATTCCCATGGTGTAACAGGAAGGGCTCGGGACGAAGACTCTGACCCCGGAGAGAATATCTTGGAGGTAGATCGTGATGGACCAATTTCTTTCGACGCTGCAGGTAAAGATAGAGAATACCAACGATAATGAATATCGTGAATAAGCAGGTGCCGAGTGCAATCCCTATTTTTGCGCCTTTGGAGAGTCTTTCGGATGAAGCAGATGCAAGGTCTGTGGAAGGAGCAATTTGTGACGATGTTGATGAGCCTGTCAGTGTGGCATGATTGTCGGTTAATGTTGAGAGGAATGATGTAAAAGATGGTTGGGGTTGGGATTGTGACGTGGTTGATAGATGTGGCCCAGGAGATAGGGATCTGGAGATAGACGGTAAACTCGAAAATACAGAAGTCGTGGCTGACGATGGGAATCGGGATGCAGGGCTGAATGTCTGCGATGTCGTGACTGTGGGTGAAGTCGTGGCAACAATAGTTGATGGTAAAGTAGTTCCCGTAGGCACGGAAATGGTAGATGATCCATTTGTCCCTACCTCAAATCGGTCAATCCAGAAAGTACTCCCACCCGATGCAAGCAACTTGATCACAAGTGTATGCTCCACGTTGGGATTCATGAGTTTTTGTGTCTGGAAGAAAGGGTGATTGTACAATGTTTTTGGTGCCGTGAGGAGGTCCAGGTCATGGACGAGTGCAGGATTTCCGTTGTCAATAGTGTAGGTCGACGCCGGAGTGTCAATTATAGGGACAGGCCCTACTTCAAACGTGCCAAATATTTGAATGGATACGCCTGTGGTCTGTGTTCTATAGAGAACGTCCAAAAAGAAGGATGTGACTATACCTTTGAATTTGAACGTGGCCTTTGCGCCAGACGACCTTGTTCCGTGGGATGTTTGGTTGTACTCTTCAGGCTTTCCACCAATGGTCCAGTCTCCTGTGTAGATTATAGAGGAATCAGAGTCGTCAATATTGCGAATTTCCATGGCCAAGTCTGCGGTGTGTGAGCTCGCTATAGACGGATGTAAACTTGGTAGTCCTAGGATAAGACAACTCGAACCTGGCTGAAGGCTCGACTCGGAGAAGGGCAAAGTCCTCTAATCTAAATCAAGTTGAAGATAAAGGAGAATAGAAGTGACATGTAGAGAGCCTGTCTTTAAGAAGGTGATCGGGATCATGGTCATGCTTATTTCTAGATTTTAGAAGCCACTAACCTGAAACTGAGCAAAGTCAGACAGCCTGAGAATACGAATACTAGTTTATCGAAGTTACTCCAAACTCGGAGATATCCAATGAAAGTCAGGCTTCCGCGCCACATAAAGAGTCCGGATCATAGTTTTGATGGGCGCGTGAGCCTTAAGTCCAACTCATACGTCTTGTTCAAGTTTCAGCGATTGGTCTCCGATAGTAGAACGGATGGAGTCATTCTCGATGTCTGAGAGTCAAGAGTCGAGTTGCAGAAGAGCTTAGCTGATCGATGGAAGATGATGATCAATATATGTCAAGTCAGAATCGCTACTAGGATACTAGTATTAGGGTTACTTACTCTCACGCACTTTCTCCTATTAAGCATTGACATTCTCTATACTTGATACTACAATTGAGCCCTCAAGGCGACTAGCAATTTGAATCTTACGAGCAAAATCATACTAGTTGTCGCTGACAGCTGCCAGTGAATGCCGATTTCCTGCGCCGGACGTCACGGTGGGCCGTTCTCTGTTTATATTCTCTATCAGAAACTTACGCAACTTACCCATCAATCATGTCGCACTCGTTACAGTCATTTCACAGCAGAATGATGGGGCTGAAAGGACAGATGCAGTGCCCTTTCGATTGTAGTTGAATTCAATTTCAAACTAAAATAATCTATCGAGAATATCATGATGAGATGTGTGTCCGATTCCTGTTCGTCAGACATTCTTTATCAGTACGATATCTATGCTGATACAGTGGTGATTTACAATGAGAATTCAAGTTGTTCATGCGCCACAACTCTGCCCGCTATATAGCCAATGGACTACATGCCGAAAAATAGGTTTTTCGTGATAACCTTGTGAGACCGGGAATCTCTGAGATCTGTATCGGTGTTTATGTCTATACAGATGTGCCAATATTCATTTTTCATGGGCTACACCTCTGCTTGCTGTGTAGCTGGCAAGGGATTGCGTTTAGGATTGTCATGATCATGATACAAGGTAGTCCTTGAGCTCATACGTATATGTTTTAATGACACGCTGTCATCAAAAGCTCGAATCTACAAATCAGATCGGGGACAGCTGAAGTAGGAATGATACTGGGAGCCAGATCTTGTAGCAGCGCAGTCTAATCTGCATGTGACAGCAGCAGCTGAAGAATAATCTGGCGGGGGTCGCCCTTCAAAATATCGCTGCCACCCCGAGGCATCGACCTTTGCCGCTGTTGATTCACCATCGGCTGCTGCGACAAACTATGCAGCAGGTGAGCCATGAACTCCGTCGATGGGCCCTCTTAACTGGTATACGGGACGTCGCTCCTGGATGAGAACTTTTTTGGGAGGTAAATTGTGGCAACGTAGGTATGGCTTTGTATGGTACGGGTTCCAAAGTTAACGAAGCACGATGTCGCCGGCACAAAAATGAAATGAGGATGAGCATGCAGACAGAATTTGAACTCGTGCTCGCCAAAGGTTCGCTCTTGGCTAAATGACCTAAGAGTACTGGAGGAGACTGATGTCTGCATCTGTGTCGTAGTCTGCAGCGGTACACTGGAAAGGTAAATCGTCTTCATGCTGGTGGGTGTTGAGGGTGAGCATCGCTGGCATTTTTCAGCCGAGGTATGGCGTGAGGAGGATGTCCTATAAGGAGGCATTCATGAATTTTTGGACGACATATAAGTTGGTGGGACGAACGTAGTAGTTGAGGGCGTATGTGCATGCCGGCACAATTTGCTCAAGATGGACATAGATTCACAGAGTTGACTGAGTAGTTCTTTTCCATTGAGTGAAATCGGGGTACTAGGATTGCAAGGTAGATGAAATCAGAGATGCAGAGGCCTGCTCAAGCAGCCCAAAGGTTACACGGATGACCGGAGATTATTGTCTGAGATCATGTCTGAGCTTGAGGCGTGAAGCTTGAAGCTTGGGGCTTTGGGGTCTAAAGCGATGAAGTACCAGGATGGCGCAAACAGATTGAGTGACGAAATTCGTTCGCAGGGCCAGCTTTTCCCAGCTTTTCGCTGAGCGTAAGTAAACTTGAGATGATCCAATTCTACCATGATACGCGTGAACTGAGGTCGGAAATACATGTCCCGGATAACTTCAGAAGTAGAACCGTGTTTCTTCCTATTCCTGAATCTGGAAACGTTTATTAGCAGGGAAGAGACTTCTAGAGACACAAATTTACTTAAGTACACGACTTCCATGAGTAGACCAGTTAGTAGTTACGCTCTAACATCTACGCACGTACGCTGACATTGCATCGGTTATCACCGTGGGGCGCGTTCAAATTGGAATTCTCGCGCCAAGGTTGAGAACGTTGAGAAACGAACTAGTAATCCACAATCGTGTGGTCTATGGCATGGATTCAGTTACTAATAACCTTTTAGACTTCTCAATACAATCCCTCTTAGCTCAGCGGTAGAGCGCTTCACTAGTAATAGTGTTATGAATAACGCTGTATATGAAGAGGTCAGTCGTTCAAGTCGGCTAGAGGGAAATGGTTGCCAATCGAGGTTTAATTTTTTCAACATGCACTCCTTGTACACTCCGACTATTACTATCTTTTAATAGAGGAGGTCGGAGTAAGCGATTCTGAGGCGATTCTTAAAGTTGATTCTGGGACATGCCAGAATCGTGGGAATGGTCAGAATCGGAATCGTGTCAGTTGCGCCTATGGAATGCTTCGGCTACAATCTGTTAACCATCCAGCTAGTATCCCTTGTGTAGTTGAGGCAATTGGAAGTTCAAATATGGAGGTGGAAACGGACTTCAGTTCATGGAGCTTCTGCCGTCATACCGTTGTATCAATCAATCTTCCTCGAGCATGAATGGTGCATTTCGAAGAAAAAAAGGTGCAGAAGGGGCCTACAAGTCTTACAAAAGATACATCCAAATAAATTAGGTACATTCTCTGAAAGCAAAACAATAGCATCAAGACAGAATGGTATCCAAACTTCCATCGGGTTTCGAGGTCCTAACAACCGCGTCCATCCTACGAAGGGAACTCAGATGGATCCCAGGCACAAGCATCCTCACAGCCGCGCCACTCTAGCCACTCAACACAGTGATACGCAACTGTTCGTTTAGGACACGGCTCCAACTCTTTGACTGAACCATCTCCTCCCAAAATTACGCCGAAGTAGCTGTTCCCTACTCGTACTACACGTACCATGGGGAAGCCATGTGCTACTACAGCTGAGACGTTGCGCAAAGGCAACAGGTCGGGCAGGCCGATGTATCGCAATGTTGGTGGTATGCCCAGACGAAGTTGCTAAACAAATGTTGTGTCAGCTCGAAAGATAGGACACGAGGTAGGGCAGAAAGATCACCTCAAGGAACGGGACAGGGTCTCTTGATGAAGAAGGAACGTGCTCTAATATCAATGACAATGCCAATACAGTCCTTGGAATCAGCCATGACGCCAGGGCGGGAGATAGGTCCGGAGGATAGGCGATCTTCAAATTTCGAAGGTTGACCAGCGATGGTAGAACACCCCACACGGCAGCATCGAAGCCGACTGCACGCTGCACACTCTCATCGTGAGCAGTGAGGACAAGAGATCGAAGCTGATGACGGCCTCTTAGGAATTCCGCTATGGCTGGGAAGAGATCGCGGTCGGAAACCCGGCGATGCACTCCCGTTACCGAGAACGAAAAGTGACGGAGGAAGGGCAGGACAGGACCGTACGTGCGATGTGTAGCACGGAATTGTTGTGACGTGGCGCCATCGAGGGAACAGCAGAGTGAAAGGGATTCCATCTGGCGGCCATTAGCAAGGATGTCAGCAAAAAGTTGGTTGTTGAGGGGGACGTGGCCGGTGAAGTGGAAATGCGTGAGGTTGCGGATGGAGACGCTGTTGGTGGGGAAGACCCAGAGGGGGTTGTCGATGTAGACGGTGCGCAAGAAGTCGCGGTTCTGGGCGAGGAAGGATTGGAGTTGACTGGCCGTTCCACCTGATGTGCAGTACGAGAAGTGAGCGAGATGTTTGAACTCGAACTGAAGATCCGTGGGACCATCTGGTGAACTATCAATTATAGTGAGCATCTACGCACCAACATGGCGACGTAAAGTATCACATACTGGATCGAAAGACCGCGCAAACGGGGCATACATGTCTGCAAAACACGCAAGACTGGTATGATACCTTCTACACCCGCGGAAATATGCACGTTACGAAGGTTGATCAAATTCGGGAGCGCATTAGTCAACATGCCTGCAGTGGAGTAAAGAGAGTCAGACTCGAGCACATTGGACAGAGCAAACAGGCACACCTATCTGAAAGGCCAATGCCCCATCCCGGTCACGTATGGGAGCGTAGATTCGCAGAGTCCGAACGGCACTCGCAAATTTAGGATCCACGATGATGCGTGTGAGAATGTCCGCGCTCCTCTGAGCATGTCGTGCATCGTCGTCCTTAGCGAAACCAACGTCTCCCACATGGTGCGTCCATATATCACTTCTGCCCTCCTCAGCATCGATTCCCCCAAAGTGAAGGTCAAGCTTCCGGAAGAGAATTTGACTAGCGACGTGTGATATGGTATGGGGTATGAAAAGTAAAGCTTTGAGGTCATGTCGAGGAAGATAGAGTGCGATCTCGCGCCATATTTCGATAGAGAAACGTTCTTTCTTCGCAGGGAGTGGTGATAGAAGCTAAGATAGCTCTCATTAATCACGGCCGCAAGCTCAAAACGTTAACAGTTACAGACCTTTTCGACCGTCACTGATCGTTGATGCAGCAGTGCCTTTGCTTCGGGGTTGTCAGGTTCTGCGACTAACGCTGCTTGAAGATCTGAAGACATGACGGACGACTGCAATCAGCCAGATGGTGAGTGTTATGGAAACGACAGCCATACCATCCTGAGCCCCAAAGTGAGACCCGGCTGCGAGTCTAGCCCGGGCCCGCAGGATTCGAGCCTTTGCTGTGTTTTCAGGGGAAAGGTTAGAGATAAGCAGACATGATTGGACAGCATTTTCAATGATGGTTCTAGAACGCCTGTTGATTTTGTGTATACATGTATTGGTCGAGTTGGGTCAGCGAAAAGCCCTGAATATACAAAAAAGATCAGCTAACCCTTCCAGGTACAGGCTCCGCATTGCATAGAGAAGGAGATCGGCCTTTTGGTTATCGGTCAAACATGAAGAGACATCGCGGATGCTGGCATCGAGGATTTTGGGATTAAAGACGTCCATGGTTGAAGGGGTATCAGAGCCGGGGCGGATGCTGAGTGTGTTAGCACTTAAAAGTCGCTCAAGAATTTTCTATCTGGGGAGAGCCGCGGCAATGACCCGTTTCTTCCCGTTTCCACTGACTGGTGGGGTACTCAGATGCAGAGCTTGGCAAAGTGGCGAAGTGTTTGTGGGAATCGGTGTGGTTCAAGTGGGCCTAGACGCAGTCCAGAACTCCACATCCTTATGTGATCTTGCCGTATGTTTTGCCCCCTTGGCAACAAATCAATGATGCAATGACTGATCAGGAGCCTTCAGGACTCAGGCCTCAGGAGCGTCCCCATTGTGAACCCGAAGAATAATGCTGGACGAGGCTGGACGTCGTCGTAGGAAACAGGAAAGGAGTAGTAATAAAGGGCAAATTACATCGACAGTTGCAAAACTCCGAGCTCACATGTCAGATGCAAGTATGACAGAAGTTCACACGAATCCGACATGGAAATCCTCTGATACGAACATACTAGGCATTTGCTAACCACGCCCCTTTTGCTCACCACTTGTCAAAGCCTTGTTTCTTTGATAGGCTGAATGGTAAAAATCAGAAAAAATGTTTGGTTGGAATTTGGTCACTGGTGATTAGTACAAAAACGTTTACGATGACAGGTCGAAATTGAAGAAGACCACTCCTCTCTCATTTCAGCACATGGACGGAGCTAGTTCTGAACTCTTGAGGGTGTCCATTACTAAGGGAGCTAATCAGTGGTATTCAAGCAATGTGATTTGGGCCGAAAGATGGAAGTCCAGGTACGAGCCGCCATAAACACGACGCCCCTCGGGTAGAGTTCGAATTAACATCTCCCATGAGCCGGGCTGAGGTACTTACGTACTTAGTAGGATTTAAGAGGGATTAAAAGACGAAATTAACTTGGGGATTGCGGAATGTCGTCATGGCCGAGTTGCTTCGCTAAGCTTCGATAACCTCAGGCTCCAAGGTCGATATTTCACGCGAGAATCCCGCGATACGGCATCAGTTCAGGACCACATTGACCGCATTCGGTCGGGTCACAACTCCAGAGAAACGTTCCAACATCCATCTCACACCCGAGCACAATTCGTCTCCTATAAGTTGACAAGAGTTAGGACGTGTCACTACACATCTATGACAGAACACGCTAATCTGTGGTAAAACACCACGAGTAGACACGTTAGGCTGACCCAAGTAGGACTACCAGTGATTCCACTCGTCAGGTCTTCAAGCTTGAAGTTTGTCCAGTACACGAGCGTTAACTTCCGAGAACTAAGTGCAATTAACTAGATTCAGACGAGTTATGACGTGGCATCGAAGACAAGTCCATTCCAAGTGTAGTGCGGGCTCGAAAGCCCCCAGAAAAGTGGCAAGTGTGTTCAAACATAAATGGGGTAATGTCACGGTAACAATTGTTCCTTGGATGGAAACAAAGGAGGTCACACCCAAGTCACATCTTATGTAACAACCTTCCTTCAAGCTCGCTGTCTACGGCTGTGTCCGTATACGCCGGCGAGCTCTCCTTGTTTCAGTGCTCTCTAAAAATTTCATTCTTCCTTTCTTGTGCTTCCTCTAAAGAATTCCTTCGATCTTCAAGAATTCACAGGCAGCATTTCGTCATGCGTTTGTTCAGGAGGCTTGCGGCAGTGTGTCTAGCGCTAGGTTGTGTGGCACCGGGTAGCTCAGGTACGTGGCCTCGTGAATGTAGTTTATAACCTTGGAATATGTTGACAACGTTCAACCCGCAGCATACTTCATCATAACCGAGCCCACACGCAGTGCGCAATGGGTACTGGGCACTCCAAATCCTATATCATGGACAAAGGGCGTTCTGGACGATATCGCTAGTTTCGATGTGGAAATGGCACGGCTAAGCTCTAACGGACTCACTCTCGTAGCACGAAATGGTGAGCATGCGACTATTATTAACGTTGAAATCATCGAATCAATCAATTTGAAAAATCTACAGTTCCCGCAGCTAACACATCTTTGAATATCCTGTTACAAGACGTTCCTTTAGGCGACGACTACTTCTTGCTGTTCATGAACTCAACACATGGTGTCATGTATGCTACATCGCCTCGCTTTAGCGTTGTTTCTGCCTCTTCTTCCGGTAACACGCTATCGACGGCGTCCAACGTAGAGACAGTGACAGTCAGTGGGACGCCCAACCCCACCCAGCAGTTTGCTGTGACATTCCCTGCAATAAGGAATAGAGGTTTTGAGAATTTTGGAGATGCACGCCAGGCCTGGAGCTTGGGGAGTGTGCTAGTAGGTTGTGTGATAGGTGCTGTATGGACGCTGCGGTAATATCTTCTCTCTGGGCTGTATTACTTGGGTCACTCTGGAACGTCTTCTTGATCTTCTGTACTCATCAGGCTGTTCATACAGTACATACTTGGACGAACTCTCCTCCTCACATAATACGGTACTCACCTGCACACACGGACACACCATCATTATCTATCATCGGACGTCTTGTTAGACCGCCTCTTAGCACGCTATAGTATAACTCAATATTGTAGATCGGGCCTGTCCCTATACAAACGATTCTTTGGGAATTTCGATAGATGACTCGTACGATAATGGAAATAGACTGGCTCATAACTCTCGCTGCTGATCAAATTAACCACATGAAGACCATTCAAGAGTATACTTACATATATGATTAGTGTCTAGTTCCACATACTTACTAGGACCTATCAGGTACAGTTTGTTTACACCAAATTGTACCTATCATTACTTACCATGTCAGATATACTCGAGCTCAAGATAAGTATACTGTAGTATTTTGACCAAGTGTTCAAGGTGCACGAATGCCCCCTTCGGATCTCTTGACGCGTACTAGAGCCTGAGGATCGACTAACAAGTCACGGCAGGGCCGGGAAACTCACTGCAGGTTTGCAAGCAACTAAGTTGTGGCGTCACATACACGTGTCTTGTCACAGCGCGTTTCCAGACTGAGACTGAGAAGTTTAAACTTGAAACGTAACTGGCGAGGCAGGTCTGCTTCAAAATTGTGTTGACGTCTCATCTGACCGATACCAGTTATTCATCATCGTCGGATTGCCAACTTGAACCTCTTGATTCCATTCGAATTTCGAACCGCCGACTCACAAGGCTTCCTCCCGCACCTTCAGAGACAGAAAAACGCACTTCGTTGCCCTGTCAATTCAGTCCTGAAGTAATCTTCTCACCTGTTGACGTCTAGAAGCATTTACACGAAGATTTGGGAGCTGCTAGACCTGAATCGGAGGCGAAAACGCTAAGGTGAGATTTACTAAGAAATTTCCGGAAAATTTTGAGCCTGTCGACTCAGCGAGTACAATCTTCACTTCCACTAATAGAAAGTTAGGTTCTCCTAAGCTCCTCCGCTTAGTGCTTGGCTGTATAAATTGCGGCACCTGAGGTAGACAAGATCGGTATAAGATTTTGCGAGTATATTTAACTCTGTGCTTCTTCAAGTTTGCTCATCCGACTAGGCTATCTGGCTGCTAGTTGATTGGATGAAACTCGAGAAACGTCTCTCTAGCGGTCTGGCAATATCTATGCTTTCTCAGTGTCTTCTGAGATGGTCACGTCTATGCCGCTACTATCACGCACAACCTACTACTATATCTACTCTATTTTTGTTTGCATGAAATCTTTGTTCTCTGCATGACTTCAAGTTGGCATGAAGCTTGACATTTGACCGGTGCAGTGCCTTCTACATGACAAAACGAAATCCAGGGGGCATACTAAATCATTAGGCTCGGTCTGTGTTGTCCTGACCGATCAATCAGCAGTCATCCGATTTGATAGTGTGCTGCTGTAGAACCTCGGATCTCTATCCAATCTAATTTTCAGAAGAATCCATTGGAGGAATGTTGCATCGCATTCACTGACACTCCAAGCCAAATGTCTGGAAAACGTCAGAAAATTGTGAGAACATGACATCCGGGACCCCGGTTCATGTTGCGAACGGAGATTGATGTAAACCTTGACCGGTGACCATCGCAGATCGGCCTCATGATCGCTGGTGCAAACCCAGTGAAATGGTGAAATGGCGTTGCTATATGCGTCACGGTATCAAATAGTCCTCATTTGTGCTCATGAAAAAAACCACATCATGTTCAGGGATATACCTCTGCATACGAAT